>WNYA01002917.1:0-31922 GCA_019512145.1 Engystomops pustulosus | reverse complement strand
ACGCGTTTCAAAGGCTGGACGGCTTCCTAGCTCAGGGACTAACCAGAGCCCCGCTCAGGACGTTCCCTATATCTGTTTAACCTGTCCAGTGCTGGACGAAGCAGAGCCCTTGAGTCAAATACAGTGGGGCTATTT
Organism: Engystomops pustulosus; assembly: GCA_019512145.1. NCBI lineage: Eukaryota > Metazoa > Chordata > Amphibia > Anura > Leptodactylidae > Engystomops > Engystomops pustulosus. Next base: position 31,787 of record WNYA01002917.1, on the reverse strand, counting down.
GTAGTTATACTAGTAATAAGTATAGTAATTAATACTGGATAATAGAAAGCTGATGCTTGAAAAATCAGGGTCTAATAATATATAGAAGTGTGTGTGAGTTGCAGTTATATAATCTTACAAACCTCCAAGAAAGTAACAACTACAAATTGTGCATGTAAGTAGAAATAAATAAACGCACAATTCATTCAGAAAAACCTATTCGAGACACATTTGTTTATATCAAAACATAAGTAAAACGCACGTATAAAAAGCTATTTTTCACTATTTAATCCTTGTGGAATAAGAGGATCTATCATCTCTATCAGGTGCTACAGGTATTTAGTTTAGAAAGTAACAGGATATCACATCGATCACATAGTTCCCACTATCATCATCATCCGCTTGCTCTTTTAAGTCAGCTTATAGATATGTTCATATTCCCTTCATCTATCTATTCATTTATTCAAATGGTTGACTATACATTTAGAATAATCATTTATTTATTAATGGTGTCCCTTACTTTGCTACAGATCAATTTATTAAATTTACTTATGGATACATTTGTATTGCTGCTATAAATATCAGCACAGTTGTTACTTATGGCTTTTAATATAATTTTCTTTATTAACATTTTTCACAGAAAAGAAAAAAAAAACAATCCATAAAACTTTATACAAAAAAATTAGATGTTTAAAATCTCATCATACGCAAAATATATACAGCAACTCTAAAGCCACGAGACCCCAACCCCTGGACGGCCTAGAAAAAAAAATCCACTGTCCCAACTTCCAGCAATCTCTCAATCCCATACTTTGATATCTTCAATGATGCATCCCATTTCATCAATAGTTGGTTCTCCTTTCTCATACAAGTTGACCTGTTCCAACATGTTTTCCAATTCTAGCATACTTGGGACAGCATGTTGGATAAAGGTTTCTCTGTGCCACTGTATCCTTAATTGTACCCAATTGTACTACCCAAAATAGCCCTTTCAACTGGAGATGTAGTTCAGACATAGGTGAAAAACCATACAGATCTCATCCAAAGATCTTTATGTTGAAACCCATGGAATTCTCTAATGTTAAGATTGTTCCATAAAGGTGGGAAGATGCTAAAGCTGACATTCTCAGTTTTACAAAATTTTGCCTCAAATAAAATACAAAAAAAATTAGGCACAGCAAGGACAACCTAAGACTGAAGAGGAAAGTTTTCCTAATTCTTACCTGTTTCCTCCCCCAAATCCACTGATTGGTCACAGCTTCCCATGCTCTGAAAAACTTACCATTTCTCCAGACAGGATTGATGAAGATGTAGAGCTGATCTAGGGGAGGAGCACTTAATTTACTATTGTAATTCTGTCAGCCTCCGATAAAAGAAGCCTAGACCAAGCACTAATTTTAGCTGATATTTCAGTCAGCAAAGGCCTCAGATTTAACTCTGTGAAGTTTCAAACATCAGCTCCAACTTTACACCCCAAATATTCAAACCCCTATTTGGAGTGTAATACAGTTATTTCCCCTATCATTTTTTTTAAATGACCTATCCAGGTATAATCCAGTGTGGAATTTTTCCAGTTGATTTCCAAACCAGATACCTTTCCAACCAACTCCAACACTTTCATTGCCTTGAGTAACAAGATCTTAGAGTCAGCCAACAAAAAAATGCTGTCCGCACATTGCAGATGTTTGGCACCCACTTCCCTCATCTAAGCTCATTGATCTCATTGCTCATCCAAATAGCAAAAGACAAGAGATTAATAAATAGAATGAACAGGAGGAAGGAGGGGCCATTCCATCCTAATAGCATGGGACAGCTTAAAAAACTCTGTAATGTCAGGGTTTCAGATAAATATGCTGACATATGAGTGTCAGAGAACAGGCACAGGATCGCATACAAGCCCAGGAAAAGGGCACAGATTTGGGATTCCAGTTTAGGTTGGGGTTCTAGGTTACTGGTTCAGGCAGGAAAAAGGATTCCACATCAGGGTTCTGGAATAAGCAGGGGCTCCAGATGAAGTCAGGATATAGGATCCGGTTCAGACTGGGGTTCAAGGCATCGACACAGGCTGGATGCCAGTTCAGTTACAAGTTCAATGTTTCAGATCCAGCAATAAAAACAAACAGTAGTTCTACTGGCCGCAAGAGAAAGTATAACTCCTGGATACTGCCCCCAGCAGCTGACGAACCCCTTATATCATTCAACACAGGGCTCCAGAATGAAACCACCCGACTTTGCAGGGATCAAATACTGCAGTAGACACAGTTGTTAAATCGGCACAGTTGTTAAATACATAAACTTTATACAACCAATGAAATTGAGGCTTAAGCCCATATGTTCCATTATCCACCAAAGGAAGGCCCATTCTACCCTGTCAAATGCCATTGTGGCATCCAAAAACAGGATGCTGCAAGAAACCCCTGCACTCCCGAGCTTGCTGCATGATTACATATAGCCTGCACAGGTTAGAGAAATTGGCCTGTTCTACCTCATCTTCCCTTAAATCCTTATTTTCCTTTGGAATTAGTGCAATGCCAGCATGTAACATGTGATCCGGAAGCCCCCCCCTTTACTATTTTCAAAAAACCTTGCGCCTTGTCATCTTAACTCATCCACCCTCCAGCTAAATTTCTTTTTCTGTCTACAGATCCTTCTGAACAGAATGACTCTAATATATGCATTTAGTGTATCCCACATGACATCCACTTTTGCTGACCACTTATTCATTTCCCCAAAAAAACTATTTCAGCACCAATATCACCCAATGATTGGAAGACAGAAAACCAGTGGGGAATCACCCGTGACACAGTCGAGCAGAGTGGCCCAAGACCAGCAGCAGCTCATAGTTCATGATTTAAACATTTCCCTGCATAGAATCATTGCCCAATGCCACATCTATACTAGGCATTCCATTTAAGTGTTTTGTTAAAACAGGAGTACATTTATCCTTGAATTGTCTTCGGTTTAACAACAGAACTTATACAAGTAGGGAAAAGCCATTTCTTTCCCGCGTACCAGGATATCCCACTTATCTGCCTATTGTTGGATCCATGGGAAAGTTCAAACTGCCCACTATTAGGACACTAATGACAATTGCTTCAAAGGGGGTTAAATATTGCATCCAGCAAAACCTTCCTGCCCTGAAGCATGCAGGAAAAACTAACCTTCCCTTTTATTTTCAATAGATTTTTTGATCAACTCAAAATTAAATTTTTGATCAAAACACTCACTCCTCTAGAATACAATGAATGGAATGAATTACATTTGTGAGACATCCTCCTTCATTCTATCATTCCTGTTGTCTCTGCATATAAGTTTCCTGCAAAACCTGGATATTCCATGCCTATGATTTTATTATTTTAATCGTAGGGGGAAGAGGAAGCGATGGCAATGGAGGTCATCCACCTCTTCTACTTTATACATGAACCTCTGTAACAAGGCCGCATTTGGCTCTCTTCATACTAAATCATCATTGAAGTTTATTTTCTGTATAAAGGCTACAGGATCAAGTCTTTAATTTTAACAGCTGAATCACTGACCATTTATTCTCCACTGCTTCTATTCTGTTCTCCTTTATCCTTTTCCTAATCTTTTTTAAATCATCCCTGCTGCATACAATGTTGCAACTTGCTTCGATGTTACTTCATTTATAGGTGTATTGCAGTTTTTAATTGCCTGTAAAATTTCCGCAAGAATATAACTTTCCATCCCTAATACTCCAGATGACCCTGCTGCCTCCTCCAACACAGCATATATGGATCCACTTATTCCACCCGCATCAACTTGCTCTTACCCACCCCCTGCCTTAAAACCCATATGAGATTTCACCTTTGGAGACTTCCACAACTTGTCTAGAGTTTAGAGTCAAGCATTCCGATTTGCATGGTCCCGCTTTGGGATCCATCTCAGCATCAATAATTATTTTACACACACTTTTCCTTTCCTTTCAATATGAACTCATATAAAATAATCAGGTTATTCCTGCAAGAAGGAAAACAGATCAAAAGATCAAAAGCGATCAAAGTACACTTACATCCAGCAATACACCAGTAAAGTTAATACATTATTTGGAGAACAAATATAATTCCCTTTTAAGTCATAAGACTCAATGGCAAATGATCACAAAGCCCAAAGATATTCAAATAAAGCCAAAGTTTTATGCCATATTAGTAACAGAGGCAGTTAACAACGGAGTGTGATAACAGTCAACTATATCAATTTAATCCTGCAACAAAGAAGGTGAACACAAACATTTAAAGTGGAGGGGTCTGCTATGGTGATAGTGGTCAGACACAGAACATAGTTAATATCTGAAGGTTTTTTACCTCCCCTCTATTCCCCAAAATCAGTAACACGTAAAGGAAATTAACCACAAAAACCACTACTAAAAATAAAACAACCTACAAATACTCATCTGCAGTCCTTGTCTTGATCCTGGCACTGTCTGTCGCTAGTCTTGAAACACCTGGATCACCTTGAAATCACCTCTCTCTCCAAGAATGGGAACACCGGACATCTTGTCCCCCATGCTCCGTCCTGATAATTATAAGTTTGTTCTCTAGGTGATCCTGGTGTGTCAAGATTAGTGATGGACAGCGCCAGGATCAAGATTAAGAGGAGCGGAGGTGAGCATTTGTAGATTCTTTTATGTTTTTGCTATGGTTGATTTCCTTTAAAGATAGCAAGGATCAGTTCAGGTCCCAATGTAGCAAATGGGTAATGCAGATGCAGTACTTACTGACATGAAAATGCAGATAGTGAGCTCCTGGCCTTTATCATGGAGGAGGACAAGTTCAGCAGCCAGCATCGGCACAGAGGAACAGAGAAGAGCCTGCTATGCCACTCACGTTCCAACCTGATGTGACCATTGTCCTACTTATGTTTTTTTAAGCAGTGTCTTTTTGTCTGGTAAAATTTTTTTGGGCTTTCCGACAACTGGTGGAAATAAGTGGAAAGAGAGGAAAGAAATCCTTAGGAAATATTGAAAAACACTAGTAGAGATTAAATCTTTGTGGGAAACTGTCTCACTAAATATTTAGTTTGATACTGTATCAAATGATTCTGTAGTATACAAAACCCTTGCCAGTCATGTGGAGGATGCAACGATTATTAAAGAATCTGACAATATTTTTCCACATCATTTCCAACATTTAAAGATCATCCAAAAATCAAATGTCTGGCATTGAGCATTATTAAAATCAAGTAATAGAAAAATATAGAAAGAGATAATGAGAGACTTAGCCCCACATGACAAGGAGGAATATGTAGGTTCCATTTCGGAATCAAATGAATTAGTAGAAGACAACAAAAGCTAATTTCAGACTTTGGCCAATCTGGCACATCCGCAAAGTAGATTGGTATCATGACAAAAACCCCAATTCTTTATTTAGCCACATTAAAAACAACACCAAAAATACTGTGTATACATGTTTTTACCATAAACCTACACCAAACTCTTTAAAAACATTTAGGAACTCTTTAATATGTTAGGAACCCAATACCTAATTGGGGTACACAGAGAGCTTGTCTTGCCACGATTCAAGAGATGACTATGATGTTATGATCCTGGCAAAGGCGGGGACCATATATCCACCAGGGTAGGATATGTCCTGGAACACTATCCCTCTATTTCCCAAAATGGTTCCTGCCCTAACAAGGGTAGTCCTAGGACTGTCCCTTGTTGCTAATGCTTCCCTGGCGAGTTTCATCCATTTTAGAAATCACCAGAGGGCTGCAGGCAACATCACTATAGTGGCCGAAGCCCACCAAATAACGTCAAGTCTGTGGCACCGCCACTTCTGTTTGCGTCATGTAAAGGGGAGGACCCAGGTCCATTTAAACACCTTTACCCACAAACAAGGGTGCTCAATGATTTGTCCTGCTGCCAGAACTTGCTTAGCACATCACTGCCAATGTAGTGCTGTGGCCTGAAGGCCTCTGATCATTCTTAAAGTTGATGAAATGCAGGGAACCAAGGAAGGTGTGGGCGTTAGTAATAAGAAGCTGTGGGCGTTACAATAAGTTGTAAGGATCTGAGCCAATTTGGGGACATTGAAGGATGGTGTTCCAGAGAATGCCCACCTTGGATACAAGGTCTTTGCCAGGACCATCACCTGAATCATGGCAACTCCGATAATTCCCATCATTATTTACACAACATGCACCAGGAATTAGTTATTGGATCCCTAACATGCCAAATTAGTTTTTAAAGAGATTGTGTTTGTTGGTTGGTGTAGATTTATGGTATAGTACACTGTGTTTTTAGTCACATTACCACTCTACTTTGCCACTATGTCATTTGTTGATTTGGAGGGTGCAGTTGTGACACTAGTTATTTCTGAGTTTTGTCTGATATTCTTTGGACAAACTGAAAGTAAAAAAAAACAAAACTAACTATTTACACATCTCACAGCCACTTCCCCATTTTCATAAAAGGTCTTTCAGAAAAGAAACACATTGTCTATTGTAAGAAATGATAGTGTTTTTAACGTGTTTAATTTAAAAATATATTTTCCAAAATGAAATTTCTCTTCCTACCGGGAGTAACACAGCGCTGCCTGCTATAATAAACATATAAAGTAGAAATGTTTCCACTATAGCAGTGGGATGGTGATAACAATGGCGGGAGATGATATCTTCCCTGCAGAATACAGACCGCTAGATTCCTGCAGACTGTCTGCCATGGAATTTTACAGCATAGTATAATTATTATGGATCAACAGAATACATGCTAACTTTGGCATCAAAGCTTTGGAAATTCGAATTTCAGCAAAAAGTTATTATTTTGCAATAACACAAATCAAAAACTCATATTATATAGATTAATTACAAACAAAGTGAACTTTTTCAAATGTTTACTTATATTAATGTTGATTATTATGGCTTACAGCCAAGGAAAACCCAAAATTAGAACAATTAACCCAAACACCTGCAAAGACATCCTAAAGTCCCTTAGTCTAGTTCAATAGGCGACACAATCATGGGGAAGACTGCTGACTGACAGATGTCCAGAAGGCACTCACTCCACAAGGAGGGCAAGCCACAAAATGTTGCTGCCAAGAAGCTGGCTAATCACAGAGCTTTATCAAAGCACATTAATGCTATATTAATGAAAAGTTTGTGGAAGGAAAGCCTTGGTAGGATTGTTAAATGGCCAATCAAAAATTTGGGGGAGATTCACAAGGAGTGAACTGCTGCCGGAGTCAGTGCTTTAAGAGCCACAACACACACAGACATTTACAGGACATTAGCTGCAAGTGTTTCATTACATCTGTGAAATCCTCCAGAACACCAGAAGCATCTTACCAGGAGAAAAATACTTGAACTTGCTCAGTGGTCCAAGGTGTTGTTTTCGGATAAAAGTAAATTTTGCATTTCATTTGGAAATCAAGGTCCCAGAGTTTGGAGAAAGTTTGGAGAAGTCACAATCCAAGCTGTTTTGGGGAGCCGTTTATTCTGCTGGTGTAGGTCCACCGTGTTTTATCAAGAACAAAATCAGCACAACCATCTACCAGGACATTTTTTTAAGATGGAATTTTCATTTTCCCTTAAAGAATATATTGGGTATTGTCAAGAGGAAGATGAGACACCAGATCCAACAATGCAGACAAGTTGAAGGCTGCTATTAAAGCAACCTGAAAGTCCATGATACCATGCCATGCTGCATTTAGGTAGTCATTCATGCAAAAGGAGTCCCGACCAAGTAGAGAGTGCATATACTGTACTGTACCATACTTTTTCTTTGACCAACAATTCTGTATTCAAAAATGTTATAAAGGTCTAATGTAATATTCCAATTTTCTGAGATAATGACTTTGGGGGTTTCTTTGGCTGTAGGCCATGATCATCAACATAAACAAATACTTGAAAAAGTTTACTCTGTTTGTCTAGACAAATATAGGGGTTTCACTTTTTGAATTGTAACCCTAGGGTCTCCATACAGTCTCTGTCATAGCTAAGGAGCCTTATAGTTCACAAACCAAAATCTGGTAATGTATACAAGCTATTCACTTTTGATCCCAAGCAGATTTTCTTAAGCGGCTGCACAATCACACTTAGGCTACCTGCCATTTCCAGCACCAAAATGATGGATTCGTGGTCCCTATGACATCAGTGTGTAATATTTTTCTCAGCTGTATATGTCAATCATCCATATTGCCATCGGTTTTTTGCAGACTGGCCAATGCTGCCAGATTATGTTGCTACCTTTCCCTGTCCACTGGAAGAGTAACAGGACTGTGTTAAATAGCAACTTATCTGCAACTTGCGTGTCAGCTGTGTTTCTCATGTTCCAATACACATCTATGTTAAGTAGTGATGAACAGGCTGAATCCGAATTTAATGGATTTGGCACCAATGATCCCCGAAGTTAAACAGAAGCTGCTGTTCGTGTTTGTCTGTAGAAAAAAGCAGCAACCTGGTTCATTGACTGCTAAGCAGCTAATCAACCAGCTTGCAGCCCCTTTGGAACCTCAGGCATGTGCTCTGTGGGCCAGGTGAGACTCTGCTGTATTAGATATCTAGAAAGAGGTTGCTGTTCCTCATAGCGTTAATACAGGCAGATATTCCTCAAATACCAATTGCCCTTTTCAGGAAACTTGGAGAGAATATGCTGAGTTATTGGGAACAGGTGGAAATCTAAAAGAATTTCCCTTTTTAGGGCACTATGAAGAACTGCATAAAGCTACTGATACGTAAACATTACTGTAGGTCCTATGGATTAAGGTGGGTATGGTGCTGGAGCTGGTGTAGGATGTCTCCTCTCCAGCTTCTTCATTCAGTTAGTGTATTGTCTTCAGGCACCATTTTCAGCCAAGCCATGGGGAAACAGCAGCAGACAGTGCTGTAACTTATCTGTCTGGATGAAAGAAAATACAGTGCCCAGAAACTTTGAGCTAAGATCCAGGAGCAAACGGATGAGTGTTTATTGCCGCTGAACCTTAGAAGAAGATGGTGTGAGACAGCTTTGAGCTGTGCCAATCTAACGCACATCCCTTGCCCTCTGCATTTGCTGAACCTGCTGGAGAACCCCTTACCTCTCATATGGGATGTACCAACTAGGTGGAATTCCACTTTGTCATCTGCTAGAAATGGTGTGTGAACAACAGCAAGCAATTGTTAAATTCCAGCTCTAGAACGCCCAAGGTGAGTCGAGGAATTGAGCAAGGGTTCATGTTCAGGCTCAAGTTCATGCCATAGTCCTGGTCCCGAACCAAAATGTTTCCTGATATTCGAACAAACCCAAATTTTGCTCAAGAAAAAAAGCTGAAAACACGGCCATGGTAAAGGCCATGGCTTTATTGAAATAAATGTGTCATCAGTTGGATAGCACACAGACAAAAAAAAAAGTTTGTGTGAAAGAAACTATATTTGTGGTTCATGCAGGATTCTCTCTTTTTGTTTTCCTTAGTTTTAGTGAAGGTTTGGTTCTCTATTTCATCAAGTTTCTGATTTATGGAGCCTAAAGTCCTTTGCACACAAGGGATGTATATCCAGCCACAAATATACATTCCCAAAGACGCCCGGCCTCAGTATGGTGAGCACACACCTGTGCCACCGCACCATTGCCAGGATAAAGATAGAGCATGCTAGTATGGCTAAGCGTCACTATAGAGAGGGGAGGGTTAGGCAGCGCTCATGCTTCCGCCTCTCCAGTTAAATGTATGCTACACCCGGGTCCTGGCCTTAGAGTAGCACACCTTCATGTGCATGTAGCATTACTCCAAGGATGCTCCAAGGTTTGCATGGATACAACCTATATAGGCCTTCAAAAAGAGACATGGGGGATCCAGGGGCAAAGATACTGGTTCCTTATATAATACTGTGTAGATAGATAATATATATGAAGTGCATTATCCTGCATCACATTTGTACAGGGGGAAGGGTATAAGAGATGCTGTCATAGTAGTGTATAGAGATCTCCCAGGGAGAAAGTAACCCCCAGCCAGGAGAACATGAGATCATATATCCATCTGTACAAGAAGAGAATAATCCGAATTCTGAAGCATCACTGACACCTCCGATACTTATAAAGGTAGATGTGTGTTACTGGAATGACAGATTTCCACTAGACAAAAAGACACTGCTCAAAAAAGTAACACCTGTGCTGATATTTATAGCAACAAAGCAAATGTATCAATTTATAAATCAATGAATACATAAAATAAATAATTGATCTGTAGGAATTGAGTAATGGATAAAATGAATAAATTACTAGAAATGTATAGACATGCAATTATTAATAAATGAATAAATGGATGCATGAATGGTTCTGTATGTGTATATACAGGGAAAGAGATGAATGCGGAGGATGCAGGGATCCCCGTGTACCCAGCAGGTGACGGTAGTGCAGATAGCGGCTGATGTGGGATGTGATCTCCTGCACTAGATACCTGGAGCAGCTGATGTTCGTAGAGCTGGAGCAGTGTTGCCGGCAGTAATGGAAACTTTCCCCGTCACTGCACAGTGTGATGCGGCCACTAGGACGCCGTCTCCCCGCCTCATTCACTGCACAATGTCCGGAATAGGTCGGGACAGAACTCCGAGGCAGCCCCGGCTGGTGGCTGGAGCTCTGCTACTACTGTATCTCCGCTAGTGTCTGACAATGCCCCTACTGTGACGTCACTGGAGACAGGAGCCGGGAAGGATCAAAGTACCACAGACGCGTTTCAAAGGCTGGACGGCTTCCTAGCTCAGGGACTAACCAGAACCCCGCTCAGGACGTTCCCTATATCTGTTCTGTGCTCTCCAGTTTAACCTGTCCAGTGCTGGACTAAGCGGAGCACTTGAATCAAATACAGTGTGTGTATGTATATTACACTTTTTATGACTCTCTTTGACATACCTTTCAACAAAAAATGTTTGTGCCATAAAACACACACCTTGCCTATTGCCCCACCATTCAGCATAGTATACTATTAACCTTAGTGGCTCTCCACATATAATAACAGTATAATGCCCCGTTTTTGTGGCCAGCCTTGCTATGGACCCATATAACATCCCTCTTCATTTTATCCCCCTTTCTGTGGCCTCTCACACTTATATAACCTTATATGTGGCTTCCTGTCCTCCATCTCCCTCATATTGGCCCCTCATGTCCTCCATCTGCCTCATATTGTGGCCTCATCTCCTCTATCTCCCTCATATTGTGGCCTCATCTCTTCCATCTCCCTCATATTGTGGCCTCATCTCTTCCATCTCCCTCATATTGTGGCCTCTCTCCTCCATCACCATTATTTTGTAGCCTTTGCATGATGAAAAAATACTTTTGAAGCCCCTTTCACAGAAGCGTTTTTCACGTATCGCCCTTCTTCGTGAATACCTGACACACTGAACAAGACTGATGGAAATCTGATGGAACTTATCGGTTTTTCACTGACCAAACTCTAAGGAAACCCTGATCCGATTCTGATGAGACTCTGCAATGATCGTATGAAAGTAACCTTTCGGCTTTTGATTTTCCAGAAACAGTGCAAGCTGCACTATGTGCATTTTGCCTGTGTAGTGTGCAGAGGGCGCCAGATTCATGAATTGTGGCACCTGTTTTTCATGAATCTGGCGCTCTCTGCATTGCTCCGACAGAGTGCACCAATTTTTTTTTTGGTGCACCTTTAAATGGGGCGTGCAACACAATTCTGCCATGATAAATATGGTGCATGGTCTGACTGTGCACTGGATTGCATCTTTCAGTGCAGAATTTTGTGTCAAGTAGAGTTACGGACACTTTATGAATACATGTGACAGCAGTTTGAACTGAATGAAAGAGAAAAATATTGGTGCAGGGGTTTTAATAAATGTGGCCGATGTGGAGAATATGCCGAAGTTTGCAGTGGGGTGCAGGACAGATTTTCTGGAGTAATTGTCCTATATGAGCCCAAAAAGTTCTAATCTTACCAATTTTACCTCTTATACCAGTAAGATCTGCTGGTAAAAAGTTAAAGGCCCTCCCCATATCACCTGAAATTACATGTATCTGACTCTGAGGCACTGTCCCGTAATTACAGCTTTTTTGATATGTAAATGAGTATAGATGAGTCGGCCTCTGAAGAGAAGAGTCATGTTTTCTCCTGGCTGCCAGTGAGCCATGTCTATTTATTTTGACTGACAACTCAGTGTCTCTTCAAATCTCAACCTAAGCAGACAGGAAGTCCTTTCCCTGTCCACTTCCTGTCCTTACCAGAATTCTGTCCCTCTCACTTGCATGGTGTATTTAACAGCACTGTGTGGAAAACTGCACCATTTAACGCACCCTGGTAGGTAGCCCAAGCAGTGGTGGGCGGGGCCAACTAAGTAAGGGGACATAAAGTTTGGGGAAAAGATTTTATTGGCTAGAAGAGGCAGATTAAATAAAGACTTGTGTATTTGCCCAATTTCAGATGAAGACGGAGTGATCCCCAGTTCTTTTTCCTATGTTGTGATCTATGGGAGAGGTGAGAGAGAATCAGTGGAAACCAGCCTTTTATATATTTTTGATAAAAATTTCAATAATGTGGTAGTGCCATGTGGTAGTGTCAGTAACCCAAAAAGAGCCTTTATTCCTTAGTTTCCAGAAATTAGTTTAAATTTGGTTGAACAATATAAAGTTCAGGTTTGGAAACCATTGTTTCATTTGTTGGAAGGGGGTTGACAACATCTTGTGGGTTTTGTGGTCGTGGTTTTGTCTCTAAAACTCGCAATCTAGTCAGACTCTTTTTATTTAAATTTAGTACATATACAGTAGCTCTAAAACTCAGAAGCTTAAATTGATGAAGTGAGGATTATAAAGTGATTACTATGAGAATGTTACAGTTACTACCATGCACCTGCTTTATCATTTTATATTCAGCAATTCTATAGTCTGGAGGGGGGGGGGGGGGGGTATGTCTCCTGCATGTACAGGCCACCGTTGCAGGTGTGCAGATTTTTAAAGGAATACATACTTTACTAAGAATTTTGGGGAAAGAAATAAACTTCTTTTGATGTAACAAGGAAAATCATGGCTCCTTTAGCCTTTTGGAAAGTAGTTTTCAAGAAGTCTTGTGGCTTGACTAGAGATTGAGACAAACCAGTCTCTCCTCATACTGATGCCTATTTAGAATTTTTCTCCACAGGACAGAGGATAACAATCTAATCAGTGGTGATCCCCCTACTGGGACCACTAGTAATATTGAGAGCTTAGTTCAAGAATCCCGTTTTTGGTATTTGAATGAAGCTGCTGGTCAAGAAAGCACCCTGCCGCCCAACTTGCTACTATGGTAGTGGCAGATATTGTCGAGCACAGTAAATGGGGATGCTGGAGGTAGTTGTGCTGTGCTATGCAATTTGCAGCATTACAATATTAATGAATGGAGCGGCAAGAAGCATGCTTGACCTGACATTTTATTTACTGAAAATGGGACCCCCTTTATTGTTAGCTTTGGAGGTCTGTTCACCATTAAGGTTTCCAGCTGTCGGCCTCCAACCGATCATATTGTTATTTCCTAGACTATGGATAGGAGATAGCAATCTAAGTTGGTGCAGTCTCTTTAATGCAAAAATCCTAATCCTGATTTTAGAGCAGTTTACTCTATACTAACATTGTGTTAACATTTAATGGGTTGTCCCAGAATAAAAATTTGTTACCTTCTTGCAGCATTTATCTGTCTGATACATGTCTGATCGGACTGCACCCTATTGACACGGCCACCACTGGGAATTTTTCGGGTCTCCCTCCACACTTCCCATGTTATACTTATATACAAAGGTGCATATCAATACTTCATAAATGTAATCTCCTATATATAGCCCAGCACACACTGCCACCCAAATAGATAGGTATCTCAGCACACAATGCCCCCCTTAGTGGGTAGGTAGTCCAGCACACACTGTCCGCCAGTAGATATGTAGACCAGCACACACTGCCCTACTGATAGATAGGTAGGCAGCACACACTGCCCCCTCAAGTAGATCGGTAGTTGGCACACTCTTCCCCCCCAGTAGATAGGTAGTCCAGCACACATTGCCTCCCAGTAAATACGTATCCAGCACACGGCCCCCAGTAGATAGGCAGCCCAGCACACACTGCCCCCCTTGAGTAGATAGGTAGTTGGCACACACTGCCCCCTCCTAGATATTTAGCACAGTACACACTGTCCTTAAGTGGATAGGTAGGCCAGAACACACTGCCCCAAATTAGATAGGTAGGCCAGCACTCACTGGCCCATCAGTAGATGGGTAGCCAGCACACATTGCCCCCCAAGTAGATAGGTAGCTGTTACAAATTGCCCCCCTAGTACACAGGTAGCCCAGCACACACTGCCCTCCTCCTGTAGCTAGTTAGCCAGCACAATCTGCCCAAGAACATAAAAAATCAAATCCTCTGGCGCTCCCATGCACGTCCCCTTCTGCCCATAGTAGAGTGGGCTTCTCTTATCAGAAGTAGAATGAGCAGAGCTATCTCTGTGCTCTCTGGCCACACACACAATATGATGTCTTGTTGTGTCATAGTAGGGCACATCTACTAAGGGCCATGTACCAGTTTTCTGTCGGACTTTGCACATTCTTTTAGGTGCAAACTATTTGCACGGGTATTTAAGAAGTGCTTGCCCCACATTTGTGTGCCACATGACCATTTTGTGGCGCAGCTGCACTATGCTTCATGTAACACAAATTTCTGCACTGAAGGTGGCGTTCCGTTGCTCAGCCGGACCATGCGCCAATTAACTTTGCAAAGTCCCACAGAATTGTGTTGCATTTCCTGCAGAAATTGTGCCAGAAATCCACATAGTGCAGTTTGCATTGTTCTTAGTAAATGTATCCCGAGTGTGTGTGCGGGCAGAAGGCACTGATCTGGCTCTGCCCGCTCTACTACTAATAATCTTGGCAGAAGAGAATCTGTGCGAGAGCGCTGGAAGGTGAGTTATAACACTGCTATGGTCAGTGCTGTATGTGCTGTTTGTTATAGTTGAAAAAAAACTGCCTTTACTCCACTTTACTATGGGGCACATTTATCGAGTGCTGTGAGCAAGAGATTGATGTTGGCCATGCCGCTCGGCCATCACGGATATATGAATAGGTTGGAACAAAGTGGGTGCTTGCACAGTTCTGTGGCAAATCCTGCTTGTACCCGATGCAGGCTATAACTTGTGTGCAGGGGCAGGGCATCCCTCTCTGTGTCTGCCCACTCCATGCCCTTGCACTGCCCCTTCCTCCATGGAGGAGGATGTTGTCACAATTCCCTGCTCTATGGCAGGAATGACATTTATCTCCTGGCTTGTGCACTGCTATTAAGGTTTTCACGCCATGATAAATCCCTCCTTTATTCACTAACAAATTTCTCATTCATCAGTCACTTATATATGAATAATGCTATTGGCTTAGAGACATAACAGAAAATGGATGATTTCTTTAAAATATATACAGCATTATGTGCCTGTCACATCCATACTAAATCCAAGCAGAGAATTACATTTGGAAGGTAAGTGTGCTCTATGCTAGTTTTTCTCTATTTTGTCAAAGGCAATAAAACCAATATACTTAAAAATCATAATTCAAATGTGATTTTAACATCCTACTCATCAAATCAATTCAATGAACAATAATTCACAGCAGGGGAAATCCAGGAGAAGTGAATGCTGTGTACTGTAATCTACATTTCATTCACACCTGTTATGTTCGCTGTGCCAAGTCTGGAGAACAAGGCACATAAAAAGTGCGGAGAACAAAAACATAAACCTGCTGGAATCTGGAGTCTTTGTTACTATCTCTCACACACATGAATCTGCGATATAGTGCAGAAGGTGAGCGGGTAATCAAAATACTGTAAAGGCACACGTATGGAAATGAAAAAAACAAGATTCCTAACATTATTTAATTTGCCTTAAAGGAAACCTACCACTTCCGATGGTGCTTCTAAGCAGCAAAATTCGTTATATCTTCGTTATGTTCTTAAGCTGTTTTAAAGCATTTAAACACTTTATGAATCTTTATATCCGAAGTAGTTTCACCGCATCGTGGTCCGCGCACGGCGCACCATGCGCGCGACCACTTCCTATTCAAGCGCACACATGGTCGCGCGCATGGTACACCGAGCGCGTACCACAGTGCGGTGAAGCTACTTCGGATATAAAGATTAATAAAGTGTTTAAATGCTTTAAAACCGCTTAAGAACATAACGAAGATAAGCGCTGGCACCAGCTCACCCTGAGCTGGTGCACGGCATTTGCTGCTTAGAAGCACCATCGGAAGTGGTAGGTTTCCTTTAAATATTAACAAATCCTTTATTTATATATAACGCACACAGATTCCATAGCGCTGCACAGAGCCTGACAGATCGGTCCCTGTTTCCAATTAAGCTCACAATCTCATCAACCTTCCAGTATGTTTGGAGGAAACCCACGCAAACACAGAGAGAACATACAAACTCTTTGCAGATGTTGACCTGGATGGGACTTAAATCTAGGACCCAAGCACTTCAAGGCTGTAGTGCTAACCACTGAGCCACCTAAATATTATTATATTCCAAATGCGTCATTTAAATTCTTATATGTCTGTTTTACAATGTAAAATAACAATTTTGGAAAAGCCTTTCTTATAAATTTGCCATTCCGCACTTGTCATTCACCATGTCAAAAGGGCGTGTCCCTACACAGTCTTGCACCATTACCACTGAATGCACAATGTAAGGGCTCATGCAGACCGTATGCAACCATATGCTATCTATGATTTTCACGGATAGTATACTGATGATTTATTTTCAGTGAGGCTATCCACATTTCTTTCACAGACCCGATATTAAAGCATGTACAAAATTTTCAGACCCGAGATTTCCATAGATGAACGGGAATGGATGACCACATGTTTTACATTTAAATAATACAAGACAAGCGGTCCATGTTTCTGTTGTAAACATTGTAAACATAAAGGTGATCGGAACATGATCCTCCCTGCCGCTGAATTGCAAAACGCAGCATATGAATGTGACCTGACAGCTCATTTCAGATCTCTTCTCCAGGTTTTCCTAAGTGGATAGAAAACACTTTCAGACTGGTTATTATTCAACTTAAATGAGCGTTTGCAAGCATTTAAGGGAACATAAAAAAGTGATACACAAGCAGAAAAGTTTCCTGGAGTTATTGTGAAAATAATTGAACATTAAACATTGTGAATAAACAATGATAATTCTATACCATAGAAGATGAATAATAAGAATAAAAATAGCCCCCTCAGGTGCATACAGGTAGTCCCCGGGTTATGTACACGATAGGGTCCATAGGTTTGTTCTTAAGTTGATTTTGAGTTGAGTTTGTTTTAAGTTGAAACTGTATATTTTGTAATTGTAGATCCAGACAAAATTTATTTTTTTCTACAGTGTCAATTGTGGTTTCAAAATTGTTTGCTGTAATTAGACCAAGGATTATAAATAAAACTTCATTACAGACACCTTACAGATGATCATTGCAGCCTGGGACTAAAGTGAAGCTTCCAGAGAGCTTCACCAGAGGTCACAGTGGGCAGAGGGGTCCATCTTTAACTATGGGTCATCTGTAAGTCGGGTGTCCTTAAGTAGGGGACCGCCTGTATAACATATTTCCTGACCACCCACTGACTGGACGTCGGGTGGTGCAGGTCTCAAGTCCTCAGTGCTGCAGTTTCTCCTGTTTCTGCACAGATAGCAGGAGCAGGAACTTGTCTGTCAAAGCAGGCAGAGACCCTGGAGAGAAGTATGAAGCTGCATATTATTGTCTCCTTTCCTCACTACAAAGCGCTTAAATAGAGATACTGTATATAGGTGGGAACTTATGAATGTGTCTCGGGCTCCGACAGTGCACTACTGCACACCACCATCATCTTTGTGATGAGGAATCTGTGGCAATGTAAGATTGTCGGGTTCTAATTTTTTCACTCTATACTGTGCACCGCAATTTGGTGTACCCTCCTTAATTTTTTGGTGCATGGACTAATTTTAATATGACCAAACACCCTTTCACTGAAATCACGACCCCCATAGTCGGATGTGTCGGAAAAGGTACAAAAATGGTCTAAAAGCCTTCATAAAGCCATTTTAGACAGTTTTTGGTGGGTGCAAATCTGTCATTTTCTGGTGCAGGATAAATAATGAATGCCCCCCATAGTGGTTAGTCAAGATTGCCACCGGGTCAGAAAATAATCTGATAAGACCCAGTACTGCTCTACCCAAGATATCTGCTATTATAGATGCCCCAGTTACAATGGAATATTCCTTATACAGTGGGACTCTGTCGGGGCTCTTTGGGACAATAAAACTACCTCTATGTATAGAATATATTTATTTAGTCCATCAATGGGTACCTTTACACTTGGAACTATTATGATCATAGTGTATCCTGATGTTGATTAGCTGTTTCCTCTCGGGGACCAGAGGAGCTAATGTTCTTTTCCACTGCAGCACATTTGTCAGAAAACCTGTGCCTATCAAGGACCTTGTGTAGCTGCTTTTTCTAATGTCTAGTAGATAAGGGTTTGAATTAGTTATGCATTAGATTAACTCAGAATCACTGATAGGTATTTGGGAATGTATTTTTTATACCAGACAACCCCTTTAAGCATTTTCTGATAGCTTCTTAGCATGCACAGCACATTAGGAGGTGAAATTGGTGCCATTCCTTGATATGATTGTTCAGGCTTGGATTTAACAACATTCTTGAGATCAGTAAAATTCTTGCATATTGTGTATAAAGTTAAGGATATTACTGTAGCCGCTGTAAATCTTTTCGTGTCTGTATTGTGGTAAAAGGGGATTAGCGCAAGAGCAGTAACCATGATCTCATTCTCATCGGCTTGTCACAAAGAGTAAGAAAACACAGGCGAGGATTGCTGGCAGGAGCACTGCAAGCAAGAAATAGGTTGGTCTGTTCTCAGTAGGTCATAGAAATGACTCAAACAGATTATTATCAGGACACACTATAGTATTGTAAGGATAGATCAGAGGAATTTCTATTGCCAGTGTAATTGGAGGCTTTTTTTTTCTTTTTCTTTGAATTATCTTCTTCCTTTGGAAGATTTACTCGAATGAGATTTACCAAGCAGTGTTCTCTCTCAGGAAATAATGAATGACTTTTACAGAGACCCTGCTACGGTTCTTAACTCAATTTCTTTTTCCTTACTATGTCTCCCCTATGGCTTTGTTCACACAGCCTTGATTTGGTGAAAAAAAACCTAGCAATGAAAAAACGCAAAATTTATATTTGCCAGGGAATGTGCGAAATCAGTGAGGGAATCTACTACCTTTTTTGAATAAAGTATATTCTGTAATATTTGAAAGTATCTTTGAAAACCCAACTTTTCTAGCATTGCAATACTGTTTGCTAAAAAATGTACACAGGATTTATGATAACTGATGGCTGGGGGACTCACCACTGGGGTGTCGTTGACCACAATGGCCCACATTTATTATTAGTAAGGCAAACTGAACTATGTGCAGATTCCCTCACTAATGTGCAGTATGCGTCAGATTAATGAACACCAGTGCACAGTCTTCATTAACCTGGCTCACCCTGCATGTGCACATAAACTGAGTGCACCAGTTTTTTTCTGGTGCACTTAGTTTAACAGACGTGCAACACAATTATGATGGACTTGCCAACATAAATGTGGTGCGTGGTGCGAATGCACACCAGAATGCCACTAGGTTCAACTGCTATAAAGAGGGAGCATTGGTGAAGCCGAAGTAAGTACCAGGATTGTATATTAAGAGAGTTTCCAAATCCATACCAAAGTCACAACAAGAAGAATACATAGAAGTACAAAGAATTGAGGGACATAGCCGGCAGATCTCAGGGTTTCAACCCCTGAAGCCTCCTAGCCTCTTACTATGAGCACCAAATATGGGTGCACCTTCAACGATCGGCTCTTGATAGCACATCAAATACTGAAATTAGAGCAGGAATAGACAGTTCCATTCTCTGTGGAGTAGTCAGACCAGGTTACTGCAGTTTAGTTCCCATTCTCCTGAGCGGGAGTTAAGCTGCAGCAACTCGCTTCAGCCATTATGCAGAGTATCGAATTGTCCTGCTCCATTGTTATCTGCTGCGAACAGCTGATCAAAGATGGTGCCAAATGTTTCAGTGGAAACACATTTGCATTGTGACCATGTCCCTCCTGTTGCTTTTGAATTGAGTTTCCAAATGCAACTGAAATGCAACATATATGCTGTACATGTCATACATGTCCTGATCATGTGTTGAACCCTGAGGCCATGTTCACACTTTGCGTTCCAATTGCATTTTTATATATAACTGAAATACATTGGGGAGGGGCTTGAGGAAGTGATGGCGAAATGCGAGTCAGGGTGCTGTGGTGGCATGGGCATACTTTGTCCTTATGAATAGCTTCAAAGTGTAGTTCCAGCTCACCAAACTTGTTGTCACTGGAAGCACTGGACCAAACCTCCTTGCATAGACATGACAATCCCAAACCATGATAAAGGACACCGGAGGGTGATTTCCCTGATGCAATATAAATAAAGACCAATCATTCTTGAAGCATGAGAGCTGGATCTTTCTGTTTGTTTGGGATCCTTGGTCCTTAGCTTATCGTGCAGCCTGGTTGGTATTAATTGTGATAATGCCTGCACTTGCGGAGTTGTCTAAAACAGAGCTAAAAACTGTTTGGTATTATGGCTACTGAGGGCACTGTGACTGTTGAGGGGGCATTAGCTATTGGGGGCACTGTAACTGATGGGGCATTGGCTATTGGGGGCAGTGTGGCTACTAAGGGCACTGTGGCTGCTGGTGAAGGTCATTTGCTACTGGAGGCACTGTGACTGAAGTGGCAATGGCTACAGGGTGCACTGTGATTACTCAGGGGTGGTGTGGCTATTGAGGACACTGTGACTGATGGCGGGCAGTGGCTACTGGGGGCATGGTGACTGTTGGGGAGGCAGTCGCTACTGGGGGGCGCTGTGACTGCTGGGGGCATTGACTACTGGGGGGCACTGTGCCTGCTGGGAGGATCTGTGCCTGCTGGGGGGACTGTGGCTGCTGGGGGGGCACTGTGGCTGCTGCGGGGCAATGTGGAAAATGGGGGCCCTATGGCTACTTAGGGGCAGTGGCTACTGTGGGCACTGACTGCTAAGGGGGCACTGTCACTACGGGGGCAGTATGACTACTGGAGAGCAGTGTGACAACTAAGGGGTGATGTGTCTACTGGGGCTCTGTGGCTGTTTGGGAGCTTTCTAGTTGCACAATATATAATCACAGTGCAAAACACAGTTCTAAAATTGGGTGCCAAAATTAATGAATGCTCCTCCCCTCAATATTAATAGGCCTTAGGATAGCCTATTTATATTTTTTGCCTGAATGTCCGGTCTTCCTCGGGCTTTAGGTGGAAACGCTCTTTACACTAAATGGTGTATTCTCCTACATCAAGGTCTCATCTACTCAAAATCTCTATGAAATGTTATCCCACAATTGAGTGTACATTGACAGAGCTCCAGGAGAAGCAAATATATAAACCTTCTCTCATATCTGCTATTTAGAGTGCATGAAAATTTTTATGTATTCTTTGCATCCTGCTGCTTTTACATTTTCTAAGGAAGGCTCTAAGCATTAAAATGTTACGGTTTTTAGGTTAACTAAAAGATATTCACTGCTCCTCCAGCACCTGGCTGACCACCTGGGGGTTACACTTATGAGGCAGTAAATAACACTTCTTCATGTCTTATTCCATCTGAGTCCGTGTGATTTACACAGACACGGTTGTGAAAATGTCTGACTTTCCTTTGATCCGGAAGCTGACATGAAGAATTACCTTCTCAGGTCCTTTGGGCATTTATCCATTGCAAAAGTCTTTTATACACATCCTTTCTTTATTTTTTTATAAAGTTGTATAAGAAAAGTGCAACATTTTGATTATAACATGCACAGAGTAGAAACTCAGATTGATGAATTATGCAATATAAATATATATATTTAAAGGGGTGTTCCCGTTTTGGCAAATTAATGTTATTATTTGTATGATGAAAAATTATAAAATCTTCCAATATACCTTATCTATCAATTCCTTCATGGTTTTCGGAATTTTTTCTTGCCGTCATTCTATAGAAAGCTTCATTGTTCATTTCCAGTGGACAGAAATCTGACCATGGTCACACATGGTTATAACACACAGCTCCGATTACTCTCTATGTGTAACCATGGTCAGATTTCTGTCCACTGGAAGTAATCATAGAAGCTTTCTATAGAATGACAGCAAGCTGAGATCTAGAAAACAATGAGGAATAGCAGGTATATTGGAAAATTGTATCATTTTTCATTATACAAACAATAACATTAATTTTCCAAAATGGGAACACCCCTTTAAAGTCTCTAGCCAATTATTCTCCTTTCAAAGTTCCCACCACACGTGAATGGCTGCCATGCTGCAGTAACACACTTTGTCCAGAACAAAGGGAAGGGAGCCATTCTTCTGGCTATGTTCTCTGTGAAACCACGAGGCCACGTTCACACGCAGCGCTTGTATATAAACATCTTACACCTAGAACTATCTAACATTATGGTAATGAATCATGGAAGCAATCGCCCTACACATTGGCAATTTCACCCACAGCAAACATGAGCCTTGGCATCATCCAAACGTTCTATATTGAGCTTAACAATATAGTAAAAATGTAATTGGGATTACCAGGAATTACTACCATGTCTCCTCCAAAATATGACTGGGTTTTATGTTAATGTTTTGAAAGATGGGTAACGGTTATTATCTGGGGATGTCTTTTTTCCCCATAAACAACAATCTATATTTATTCTTGAACAAAAAAAAACATTTATTCAGATTTATTCAAATATAATCATGTCTATTCACCAGGATAGGCAGGCACACTCATCAACCCAAAAGAATTCGAGTTTGCAAGTGCGGATGGTGGATGGGCCCTCTCGTACAGATCGGTGCCATTCCAGCTGTGTTCCACTGTGTAACAGTTGGCTTCCTCTGGTGATGTGAAGAACTTGCAAACCTCGGGTTCAGAGTGCAGTGATCCGATGGGACTGCCCGAACTGTGTGTGGGTCTTTTGAATGCAATTCTTTTGAGAGTGACTACCTGAACACTCTTTTTGAATGAACTGTAACTAGGTCTTATTTTTAAAGAAAGTATTATATTTGAAGTCTACTCTTAAAATCCTTGAATATTATGGTAGACCTTCTTTTCGTGGTAGGTCTTGTTTTTGGGGAAACAGGGTATTGATACCTATATACATGATAGGTCAACATAGGAAGGGAGTTCACAACATCTGACCAGCACATTGATTTGCTATTCAGATGCCCTGGAATTAGTTGGCTCCACGTCCTTCTTGCATTACCTGCATGGTTCAGTTTACAGGAAAACTACCACTTGGATAGTCATGATTTAACCTATATATGAAAGTTTAAATGCATAATTAGGAGATGAAGAAGCCCCCAGGCAGCCCGTGTTACTTGCACAGGAGCGCCTGGCACAAATTAGCATATTTTTAAACATCGATTTTATCCGGGTTTCCTGCATTTAAAGCCTAATGAAAACTATTTCCATTATTGGGAAATAATGTCCGAGCCATGATATATATAGGTTGAATCATGACTACCCAAGTGGTAGTTTTCCTTTAATTTTCACTTTCAATGGGAGCTACGGCTGCAGTGACCGCTTCCATCTTACACATCTTTACACTTACACATCTGCTTCTGGCACCATGTTCTGTGTTTACATCAGTCCAAACAGCTGATCCTGCAGATTGGCCACCAATGTTATTCCATGGAGACCCATTTAATAAATTTGGTGGCATTAAGGGAGTATTTGGATGTATCGGTACTTTTCAATATTTTATAACCTCCTACAAAGAATATCTCTCGTGCAAAAGTAAATATGTATTGATATCAGAACAATCTGCAGAGATGTCTTGATTTGAGGTCTGTAATAAATATCACTGGAAAACTACAGTTATTTAAAAAAAAATAATAAATGCAAACTTTGCCTCAATAGCTAAGGCTTATGTCTTAGCAAATGTATACATTTTAGGCTGAGAGCTAGGAATGGGTTAATAATCAGCCTCAGGCAGGTAGGAAAAAGTGAGTCAGTGGGAGTAATGCATCCCAGCAATAGACGCCATTAAAGATTGATGCAATGTTCCTTGCTGTTCACTTTTTTCAGATATGGAAATGTGCTGTGGTTCATGTTAAAGTTACTATTATATTATTTTGACATATGTATTATGCACGAAAATACACACATAATGTAAAATGTAAAAGGATAAAGACTGCATAACAGTAATGATACCCTTTACAATGAATACAAATCTGAAGGTGTACTGCGTACATTAATAGATTCTGAATTATTGCACCACTGCCCTGTATAAAGTGGTATAAAAAAGCAAAGGAAAACTCCATTATTACAATTTTAATTACCGTATATACTCAAGTATAAGCTGACCCAAGTATAAGCCGTGGTCCCTATTTTTACCACAAAAACCTTGTAAAACCTATATTTTTTTACTCGAGTATAAGCCAAGTTTGGGTTTTCAGCACATTTTTTGTGCTGAAAAACGAGGCTTATACACGAGTATATATGGTACGTAAATATTCCTACAGTTCTTCCCTGTTCTTTGATGTTGCTAAAGACTTCTCAAAATATAGTTCTCACAAATGGAAAAAAAATCTGAATATATAAGACTTCAATTTTGTATTTTGGGTAAATAACATATAAGTCTATTCAGAGGGGAGGGGTGAGTCATAGCAGCTAGGTTTTCACCCTTTTAGCAGCAAATTACAGATATAGATTGCAGAGAAGAAAACAGCCATAAATTCATTTATAATATAAATCACAAAAATAGTGTTATTCCTCATTTCCACATACTGTGTAACTGATTTATTCAGTTTGTTGAAAGGTTGGGAACACAGAGGGAGCTAAATTAATATTGGTGTTCATTTCGCAAATGTCAAAAACAATAAATGGAATATCATTGCTTATTTTTCACAAATGTCTCACTGAATTGACAATGAAAATGTTACTAAAGAGGAAATGAAATATTGCATCTACATCTAGTTATTGAAATAAATTCACAATGAATTGAAATGTGTGACGTCACTTTGTATATTATCCCTAGAATCGACGTATTTATTACCTTTATACCATGACATCAATGCGTTTATGACTGTTCTTTGACATCACTGTGTTGATTTGCCTATTCTGTGACATCACTGTGTTTATTATGCCCTGTCCCCGAATGTTCATTCAATTGTCACATAAGACGGTCTCCTGCTCCTGCACAGATTGCAGAAGCAGGATGGGTTTCAGGCTGTCAGTGATATCCAGAGACCATAGGGAGAAGGTAGAAGCTGTTTAGCACTATGGAGTAAATAGAGACTGGTAACTCTATATACCTGGATGTAACTTGATTGCTGGTTCTGAAACAGTTAACTAGAGATGCTGGGTCTTATCAGGCCCAGCACAGCCATGATCAGACATCTGCCTCCAGAATGGTTCATTTCCCCCAATAACTGGGGCTCTTTTTAATGCAAATGGGAAGCAAAAACCTGTGAAAATGCCCCCCAGGGGTCTTGTATGGGGGATAAGGTAGCTCTAAGGGTTAACATCTGCCAGCACTAATAGTCTTAACAATAGGTGTTTGTTGCTATATGCAGCAAGCTCTGGGTCTGTGTGGAGAGGGTTTAGCCCATGAGCCCTCTCCATTCACCGCTTGCTACACGCAGACCTACCATAACGTCGGCTTGTGGTGTGTGGTTAAACCATTACATATGCAAATTTGCTAAAAATGGCCAATCATTAAAGCACTAAATGCCTTTGTGAAAACAGAGCAGATCTAAGTGCAGAAGTATTTCTCATCTCATCTTATCATTTTAAGCAGTTAACCTTTAATCGATACAATTTAGAATCTCACATGGTTTATGAAAAGGAAACTGCTTAGATATGCCACTGAGTGTCATTCGTGGGTCATTTAACTTTTTTTTCTTCCTTTTTTTGGTACTTTTTGAAATGTGCACTGAAGTCCGCCGGACATTAATTTATCGTCAGTAAGAAGCATTTATCTTCTATTCCAGATGTGCTAAATGTCGACATTTTTTGGCTCAAAAAACTCCAGCTAAAAAAAACTTAGACAATGGAAAGAAGTGACTTTTGTGCAACATTTTAGCGACAGTTCTAAAAAAAAGTTGCAAAAAACCTAACTAAATTTAACACGAGCTAATAGACAAATTAATAAATGAGTCTCAGAGGTGAAAAAGCCAGGCAAAAACTAGCAACACAACACAGAGAAAAGATAAATGACCCCTATTACGATGAATTGACCCAATGAATTAAATCAGCCTGGAACGTGTAATGAAATGTGATGGAAGACATTAATTTAAGAATAAATTAGCAATAAATAAGAACAGTGTGTATTTAGCTGTAAAAATGCATAGGTAACTCACTCACAAACCTCTCTCACTACATTACATTTTTCAGGATTATTAAAATGTCATTTCTAACCAACTTAGGCCTCATGCACAGGGGAAGTTTTCATCTGTCAGTGGTACATGGTCTGCAAAACATAGTGTATGCACAATTATTTTGGCGAATTGGATTTATTCACCAACTGAAGTGAAACACTGCATATCCATGTGCATGTGACTTTAGGCTCAGTTCACATCTCTGTTACATGTTAGCAGGGTAAGTAGAATCCCCTAATAGGGTCACCCATATTATATGTAACCTGGTTTACTTTACCCTCATTCCTGGAGCAGTAGGTCATGTGACCTGTTGCCAGCCGCTTTCAGTACTTCCTCTTATGTCCCGTTTGCTGTGTACATCCAGTGGCTCAGATTCACATTACTAAATGAAATAGTGGTTGAATACAAGTCACTCCTAGTAGTATATGGTTCAAGTTGGTGCACAAGTTAGGGAATGATCCCTAATCGTATTTAATAATTAAGTACTTGGCACTCAAATGCGATGTAATCTTCTTTAATTCAAGAAAATGATTTCCATTTTACATTCAAAAATGAGAAATGAGATAAGCATGGGGTGCATTATCTGCATTATCAAGTCCTCTATTGCATTTATCTTTCAAGGATGAGCAGCCTTCTTGGAGGAGTTGAACGAGTTTGATGTTGTAAAGATGTAATATTCTAGAAATCACAGACTTGGAATGACCAACTTTTCTTGCTATGGCCAATATGGTATCCCCTTTGACCTTCATCCAGATAACATGCTGACAGATGGTTTTAGTCACTTTGAAACGGCATACATGGTCAGTGAAAACTGAAAAGTTTGGCTGTCAGTTAGGGTTTAGGCTTGTGTGCAACTGACTGCTCTGTTCATTTGGGGTACAATGGGTGTGCAATGAGCCCCTGTGACCATTATTTTTTAGGGTACACCCACTGGGACCCTAGGATAAATAAGATATCCTATGGATAGTGAAAAAGTAGAAATTTTACTTCAGCGGCTGGACAAACGTTCACACAACACGCTTGAATTTTGAAACTTTGGTATTTTGCACTTTAAAGGGGTTTCCCCATGAAAGAAAATTCTCAAATCTCAACCCACTAGTGATGTTTACACAATAAACATTATTTTAATTCCTTACTTTACAATTGTACTCAGTTTTATTGCTGTTTTAGCTCCTATCATTCAGTCATGGTCAGTGTAAGATTCCAGAGTGTGTGTGTGTGTGTGGGCTATCTAAGAAGAAACTTCATGACCCCTGTAGGCCGTGTGCTGAAAATATGGTTAGATTATCAGGGTCCAGGGTTTACATACACTTTTATTTACCTTCTAAACAATGCACTAGTATCTAACACATAAAAAGAGAGATGAGACAAATCATAGATGAGATGATGAGATCCATGACATGCATATTAGACACAATGGCACTCAGCTCTGCTACATATCTGCCTCCCCTTCCCCAGGATAAAGAACTTATCTGCCTGTAGCTTGCAGCTCTCATATCCTCACGATTTTCTGTGCTGTGATGGCACAGGAAATCAGTGTCTATGAGCTCTTTGTGGAATGAAAGGGTGGGGGCCAGAGGCAGGGAACAGCTCTATGGTATCAGACAGGAGAGCAAGATGGCTTCCCGGACCTAAAGTGAGGGGCAACTGAAATTGTGTACACCAGGACTGATAGAGACAGGTTGGATCTCTGAAATGCTGTATTTTTGTTAATAACAGTGATTTAGAGAATGTGTTATTTTGTTATCCTGAGTATATTTAAGAAACTTGTCTTCATGGGAATACCCCCTTATGTGCATTTGGAGTATCTCCTCTCCAAATGTTTGCCTCTAGTAAATGGTAGCAAGTGTTTTTTTAACATGGCAAAACACATATTGCTACTTACCAAGCGCAATTCACTTGAAATTTGTGAACATGGCTTTAGGCTGTGTTCAAACATTTATTATCGACTTTCAAACATGAAACTGGCAGACATTTTCTTTTCCCTTGCTGTGCTTTGTGCCTTATTTATGAAGTGTGAGCGCCACAATATTGGTGCTTTTCTGACATTCATGACTTCTTTTTTTCGGTGCCAAATTATGGCACTGCTTGTGAATCCAACACTTTTCCGGCGCTTCTTTTTTTCCAACTCGTTTGGCAGGGCAATTTTGGGCACCCAAATAGCGCAGCTAAAAACTGGTTTAGGGAGTTCTATTTCACCTTCAAAAATGGGGAGAAAGTTCTTAATCTTTCTGTTTGTGCGAATCCCTTGCCCCACAAACTTATATCCCTCTGAAAATTAATAGCATACCTTGTGCACAAATTAATAATTGTCTGCCAATGTGGTTGCGTTACGTTTAAAAATGACAAAAAACGCAACTCAAAACACATCCGTATCAAGTGAATGCAGCCTAAAATGTCACTGGTGACAGGTTCCCTTTAAGCGCTATTGCGGTAGGCAGAAGTAGCTTGGCAGGTAACAGTGCTGATAAAATCGATAGATTATAATTAAATCAGCAGTGAGGGCTTTTCTGCACTACAATGATCTGCAGATCAGGAGCATTAAGTGGTTGTTTGCTAACTGCCTTCATTTCTAGCAACACATCTAACAGCTTTGTTCAATGCCTGCGCCTGGCTCTGACTGTGCATTACAATGTTACTAAGCTCATTTGGACTGTGCTATGTAAAGAGTTCTGCAATTAATGTAATCATTATTCTTAATTACTTTTCAATTGTTTCTTTAATTGTTCTTTCACTATGAAAGTGTAGAGTGTGCCGTGTCATTCAGCAAGACAAAGCCCCTTAATTTGATTTGATCTGTGGTTTTAGAATGGTGAAATGATTCTGGGCTTAATGACATGTATTCGATACATTAATGGTTACTTATATGAGATGATACCTATTCAGCTGCACAAATAAGAACCTTTCATGTTCTTTTGTGAAACATAATTACTACAGATAGTTACCATACTTGTGGCCAACAACATATGCCTGATGGCTCAATCATACGGGAGTATCTATTGCCTGTCTGCAAAAAATGTGGACACGTGATTTGTGTGTGCAGTCTGCATTTTGGGCATTTATCAATTTATCAGTGCCTGTTTTTATGGCTCATAAACTGTGATTTTTTTATTTTGGCACAAGGACTTAATGAATCAGCGCATGACTGAAAAAGTTCAGAACTTTCCATAACTTTTAGCTTTTCTATGTGTGTGCCAAAAATTTGCCCAAAAAGTGATGGGACCTAGACGTTCAAGAAAGGTGTTGCTTTTACCAGGCCGCGCCTAAATTGAGTTACCAACAAAAAAAGGTGTGAGTGGCGGAAAAAAAGGAGCAATATTGTGGCGCCAGCACAAGATGCAGAAAGAAAAAATAAATGCCAAAAAACTTCTGGAAAGCCATTAATAAATGTCCCCCATTGGGTCTTCATACGATTTTCACAGCTGTATTTCATCATCTGTTTTTTTTTACTTCTGCAAAACAAAAAGGATGCGTATCTAATCTACTTCCTGCCCTGCCCAGCTGGTTGACTAGCAACATTAAAAAAAATAAAATAAAGACCGCGTACAGATGTCATCCATATGCCATCCAATTTTTTTGTGGATCCATTAACTTCTATGGAGATCCATTGTCCTTATGTGAAAAAAAAATTGTGCATCCTGCAATTTTATTTTCACAGTCGTACATCTGTGAAAAGAACACGGACAAGTGAACAGACCCATAGAAATCAATGGGTTCATATGTTGTATGCAAAAAATGGATAGCATATGGACATCATAAATAGCTGTCTATGTAGCTTTCTTTCTTAGTATGCTATCTATTATATTTACTGATGGTGTGCTGAATCTTTCACCTTTTTAAGTGATTATTGGCCTATTAAACACATTGGGGCAGATTTATCAAGCTGTCTGAAAGTCAGAATATTTCTAGTTGCCCATGGCAACCAATCACAACTCAGCTTTGATTTTACCATTGCTCATGAATATTTTAAAGGGGAGCTGTGGGCAACTAGAAATATTCTGACTTTCAGACAGCTTGATAAATCTGCCCCATTTTTGCCAGTCCTATTTTGTTCAGGTTTGCAGATCAGACTATAACATTGGTCAATGGATCTGCAAAAAAAACTGATGACATCCATTCGCAGCCTGTATTTTTTAATGATGGTGATGGAACAGAACACACACAGCTCTACTATACACATGAAGACACACACAGCTCTACTATACACATAAAGGCACACAGCTCTACTATACACATAAAGACACACACAGCTCTACTATACACATGAAAGCACACACAGCACTACTATACACATAAAGACACACACAGCTCTATTATATACATAAAGACACACTCAGCTCTACTATACACATAAAGACACACACAGCCCTACTTTACACATAAAGACACACTCAGCTCTACTATACACATAAAGACACACACAGCCCTACTATACACATAAAGACACACACAGCTCTATTATATACATAAAGACACACTCACTCTACTATACACATAAAGACACACACAGCCCTACTATACACATAAAGACACACACACAGCCCTACTATACACATAAAGACACACACAGCTCTACTATACACATGAAAGCACACACAGCTCTACTATACACATAAAGACACACACAGCTCTATTATATACATGAAGACACACACAGCTCTACTATACACATAAAGACACACACAGCCCTACTATACACATAAAGACACACACAGCTCTACTATACACGCTCAGAACCCCTTCCCATCTTCTGCTTACCCTGTCCTAGCGCAGCATGTCCCCATTCTCAGCAACATGTGGTTATGTGTTATCAGTCACATGATTCTGACATCACTGCAGGTCCTGTATCTGTAGTCAGAGGGAGAGAGCAGTGCGGAGGCTCTCCTATCTGGGAGATCAGGTGCAGCTCTATATCAGGGCATCATCCGATCTCCATTGCAGCGGTCAGGAGGCTCTGGCAGTGTTGGATCCTCCAGACCTTCGCTCTATAAGACACAGGCACTTTTTAGTAGGATTTTTTCTTGCTAAAAAGTGCGTTTTAAAGTAAAAAAAAACGGTAGATTGAAATCTGTCTGAGTTGTGGTAAATGATTCCTCCTCAGAATGGTCATCAGTAACTTGGTGTATCCTAAAGTTCATTGTCCGATGATAATGCACTCTGCCACGATTCACTAAGATTGTGCGCCCGATATCCTGCATGTGTCGCTTCCTCTCTCAGGTCTGCCGGAGTTCACCTTCTTCTTCCTAGTGCTTGTAAGTGCATTGTCTTGCAACACAATTTGATAGTTAAATCCCTCACTCAGACCAAATCAGTTGGCATGCCCCCCCATTTATGTCACATGAAAGCCAAAGCAGCTGCACCACAATCCAATCGCGTGTGACACAATCCCAGCAGAAACCCCT
>WNYA01002916.1:0-32011 GCA_019512145.1 Engystomops pustulosus | reverse complement strand
CCCCCCCCCCCCCCCGCTCTATACATCCTCCCCCCAGCAGACTCCAGTTCTAAGGTCTTGTAGGATTAGATTCCAATCATGGAGGACGTGTAGATCTTTCCCTTTGTTCCGGTCTTAGTTTAGTCCTCACTGTCTTCTACAGGAAGGTAGGTTCTAGTTTCTGGTGGACATCGTGTACCGGCAGCTCTACAAGTTGCGGCTCCTCCGTGTCTCGGATGTGACTCTGACCCCTCTCCCGGCTGTTCCCTGCTGGTATCCAGGAAAGTTCCGGATGTTTTCATCTAAATACTAGGGGGGACATTAATCATAGGGGGTCTCCGGTTTTTGCGCCTGGTTTGCTCTTCTTTTTGGCTCCTGATCTATGATGGATCTGGTTCTGCCTTAGTAAATGCGTTTTGGATTTGTCTCAGGTCCCATTCATTTGCGCCTAAATTATCGCCAAATTTGGTGCAAATTGTTAGATCTCATTTGTGAGCAATAATGAAAGGAGACTGAGAAAAGATGACGGAACGTTCAGGGCTTCATCTCCTTGTGATGTAACTGCAGGGACTAAAAGTGACAGAGATGGAAAAAACTAAATTCTTGCTGAAATGAGTCTTTTCCTTTGTTATTATAATGTACAGTAAATGGAGACTGATAATATTCTCAGATCTGTACAATAAGACAATAATCACTCCCAGAGATGAGCCCCCGCACAGCTCTGTACACAGAAAACAAGCCCCCGCACAGCTCTGTACACAGAAAACAAGCCCCCGCACAGCTCTGTAACCCTGCGCCAATAACAGGATCTGATAATTATCCGCTCAGAGAAATAACATTAGAAAAACAGCTGAGAATGAAGACATTGGGGCAGATTATCAAGTGTCTGAAAGTCAGAATATTCCTAGTTGCCCATGGCAACCAATCACAGCTCAGCTTTCATTTCACCAGTGCTCATGAATATTATAAAGGAGATCTGTGACTGGTTGCCACGGGCAACTAGGAATATTCTGACTTTCAGACAGTTTGATAGATCTGCCCCATTGGGTGTAATAGTAAGAGGCCATTAACTCCTGGATCTGCAAAGAGTGTTCTCTCCGTGTCTGTGTGGGTTTCCTCCGGGTCCTCCGGTGTCCTCCCACACTCCATACATACTGGTAGGATGATTAGACTGTGAGCCCCATTGGGGACTGATGTGACAGCTCTGTGCAGCGCTGCGGTATCTGTGTGCGCTATATAAAGGATTATTATTATGGACCGTTTCCTTTCGTCACCACAATGTAAACAACGTGCGTCGTCTCTCACTTGTATCTTCTAGACCAGTGGTGGCGAACCTATGGCACGGGTGCAGAAGGTGGCACTCGGAGCCCTTTCTGTGGGCACTCAGGCCAGCACCAGAGAGGACTCCAGGTATCTTCCTGCAGACCCAGACAGCCCAGGACTTGCTGTGCACAGAGCGTTACCTGGGACACTGGAGGAGTGGGGGGGGGGGGGGGGGAGGCAGATCTGGATGATCACTGTAGCTCCGGCCCTGACAATTCCTCCTGGTTATGGGACCCTGGGGGGAAGCTGCAATGATCCTCCAAATTCCTTCTATTTCCTGCTTTACTGGTGCGTCAGGGGCTGGTATGAATGAAAGTGACAGAGGAGGAGTATAAATCACACATTACATTTCTGCCCGGGCGCCGTGTGATAAATAATTGGGTCTTGGTTGTAGTTTGGGCGCTCGGTCTCTAGAAGGTTCCCCATTGTAATTACATCCTGGGACATATTCCAATAAATTGCCCAAAATCCTTCTCCCAACTACTTTATAAATTGTGCACAATCCCCGGGAAATCTGGCACCGAATTCTCTCACATAATAGAAATATTATTCATTGGTTAAGAATTTTTTTTTCAAAAATAGTTAATTTTTGTTTAATCTGAAAACAGATTTATTTACTGTAGAAAAAGTGTCTCCATATTACACATAACGAGTGCCCAATCCCCGTGTGTCCCCTCCTCGCCCTCACAGTCTTCCAGAATTCTAGAAATAGGGGACAAAACGGCAATTCCTTAAACCACCCAACTGCAACCCGTCCAGATTCTGATATAAATAACACACAAAATCTGTGGTGGTGACTCCTCTCTGTAGTGTCCAGCACTTGTCCCCGCTCCCTGGTGGTGACTCCTCTCTGTAGTGTCCGGCAATCTAATATTCCTCCCCCTCCAGCCCACTCCCCCGGTGGTTTGTTTATGATAATTCCTCCCCATCCAGCCATCCCACAGGTTTTTTTGGGTTTGCCCGGTGTTTTGTGTATAATATCCTCCCCCTCCAGCCCCCCCCCCGGTGTATAATATCCTCCCCCCTCCAGCCCCCTCCCGGGTGTATATATGTTTGTTGTTTATTATAATATTCCTCCCCCCCTCCAGCCCCTCCCGGGTATAATACCTCCCCCTCAATTAGCCCCTCCCCAGGTTTGGCTTATACATTGTTGTTATTTAATTGGGTCATGTGTGTTTGTTGTTGTGATGTATAAGTAGTCATTTGTTGTTTGTTTTTATTTATGTATGTTATTTTATTTATAATTTATAATATCCTCCCCCCATTTGCTCTTCCAAGCCCCTCCCCGGTTTTTGCATTGATTTGTATCATATCCTCCCCGACAGACCCTCCCGGTGTTTGTATCAATATACCCCCTCATCCAAGGTTTTTTGTTGTATAATATCCTCCCCCCCTCCCCGGGTAATATCCCTCCCCCTTCCCAGCACAGGCCCCTCCCATCCAGCCCTCCCTCCCCGGTGTATAATATTCGCCCAGGGCCCCTGCCCGTGTTATTAAATATCCTCCAGCCCCTCCCCGGTGTATAATATCTCCCCCCTCCAGCCCCTACCCGGGTGTTAAATATTCCCCCCCCTCCAGGCCCCTCCCGGTGGTGTATATATCCACCGTCACTTCCACAGTTGTGGTATAATATCCCCCCCTACCCGGTGTATGTAATATACCCCCCTCCCCGGTTTGTATAATATCCACCCCCAACTGCCCCGGTTGTTTTGTATATACATCACCCATCCGGTTTTTTTGTTGTGCTTTATTGGTTTTTTTTATTTGTATTTAATTTGGTTTTGTTATAATATCCTCCCCCCCTCCTCCAGCCCCTCCCCGGTTGTTTGTATAATATCCTCCCCCCACTCCTCAGCCCCTCCCCGTGTGGTTTTTGATAATATCTCCCCCTTCCAACCCCTCCACGGTGTATTAATATACCTCCAACTCCGCCCCCTTCCCCCGGTGTATAATCTCTCCCCTCCAGCCCCCTCCCCGGGGTGTTTTGTAGATAATCTACCCCCTCCAGGCCCCTCCTGGTGTATAAGATCCTCCCCTCCAGCCCCTCCCAGGTGTTTTAATATCTCCCCGCCGCCAAGCGCCCCTCAAAGGTTGTAAATATAACCTACCCTACAAAGAAAATCCAAATGGCTGTGTATAATATCCAATCCCTACAGGCCCCCTCCCCGGTTTTTTTTGGTATAATCCCCCCCCCCCTCCCGGGGTGTATCATAATCCCCCCCCTTCCCCGGTTGATAATCATCCCCCCCTCCCGGTTGATAAATCCCCACCTCCCCGGAGTATTAATAATATCCCCCTCCTCCCCGGTGTGTTTGTGTGATATTAGTATTCCCCCCACTCCTCCAGCCCATCCCCGGTTTGTGTAAATTATCCTTCCACCATCCAGGCCCTTCCCCGGTGTGTATAATATCTCCCCCTCAGCCCCTTCCCACGTTCGATATAATCAATCCTCCCCCCTCCAGCCCCTCCGCAGATCTCCGTGAATATGATATCCTCCCCCCATCCAGCCCCTGCCTCCGCTGTTAATAAAGTTATCCTCCCCCTCCAGCCCCTCCCCGTGTGTATAATATCCTTCCCCCTGCCACACTCCCGTGTGATGCTCTATATCCTCCCCCCTCCAGGCCCCCTCCTCCCGGGTATAATATCCTCCGCCCCTCCCGACCCTCCCCGGTGTTCTAATATTCCTCCCCCTCCAAGCCCCTCCCCGGTGTATAATATCCACCCCTACGAAAAAGAAAATCCACGTGGTGTTGTGTAGAATAATCCTTCACCAAGCCCACGTGGTGTATAATAAATCCTCCCCTCCAGCCCCCTCCCCGGTGTAAATATCCTACCCTCCAGACCCCCCCCTCCTCGGTGTTATAATATCCGCCCCCTCAGCCCCTCCCCGGTTGTATAATATCCTCCCCCTCCAGGCCCCTCCCGGTTGTATTAAATATCCTCAGCCCCTCCCAGGGGTATAGTTGTATAATATTCCCCTCCCCCGGGGTCTTCTACCTTATAGAGGGGCACTGGGTGCAGGTGTGAGGGTGAGTGGCGCCGGCGGCCAGTGCTTGTATAGTGTATTAGATATCCTTGGGATAATGGCTGTATAACAGAGGGCCAACAGCCCCGGACCACCACCAGGACCTGCAACGAAACAGCTGAAGGACCCCTGGATGATGGCACCACCATGGGACAGTACACGGGGGCGGAAATCAGCAGTGAAGGAGCGGATGAAGGACCTGTAATGATGTCACCACCATGTGACCAGTACAGGGGGCGGAGCTCAGCAGTGAGAGGAGAGGCTGCAGGACCTGTGATGATGTCACCACCATGTGACCAGTACAGGGGGCGGAGCTCAGCAGTGACAGGAGAGGCTGAAGGACCTGTGATGATGTCACCACCATGTGACCAGTACAGTGGGCGGAGCTCAGCAGTGACAGGAGAGGTTGAAGGACCTGTGATGATGTCACCACCATGTGACCAGTACATGAGGGGCGGAGCTCAGCAGTGAGAGGAGAGGCTGCAGGACCTGTGATGATGTCACCACCATGTGACCTGTACATGAGGGGCGGAGCTCAGCAGTGAGAGGAGAGGCTATAGGACCTGTGAGGATGTCACCACCATGTGACCAGTACATAAGGGGCGGAGCTCAGCAGTGAGAGGAGAGGCTGCAGGACCTGTGATGATGTCACCACCATGTGACCAGTACAGGGGGCGGAGCTCAGCAGTGAGAGGAGAGGCTGCAGGACCTGTGATGATGTCACCACCATGTGACCAGTACATGAGGGGCGGAGCTCAGCAGTGAGAGGAGAGGCTGCAGGACCTGTGATGATGTCACCACCATGTGACCAGTACATGAGGGGCGGAGCTCAGCAGTGAGAGGAGAGGCTGAAGGACCTGTGATGATGTCACCACCATGTGACCAGGAGCTTTTTCTCGCTCTCCACCTTCTATAATCCATCACTTCCCCGTTCTCCGCGTCCTGCGCTGTGTGCGGATTATTTTGTGTGTAACAAGTTTTACTTTCCCGTGATGTTATTTATTAAAAAAAAAAATTCCAAATGTGGAAAAATTGGAAATAAACCGCGTGTGCGTCTCGTTTTTGTGGCTCGGTTTCTGTGACTTTCCCCTGCGCTGCACGTAACGTGTTCGCTTTATTCCGTGGTTCGCTGCGATCGCGGTGTCTCCGGATTTATTGGTTTAAAACATTTTCAAAAATTAAAACCTTGTGTTTCGAAAAAGAAAACGTGTTT
The DNA here is from genome assembly GCA_019512145.1 of Engystomops pustulosus. Taxonomy (NCBI): domain Eukaryota; kingdom Metazoa; phylum Chordata; class Amphibia; order Anura; family Leptodactylidae; genus Engystomops; species Engystomops pustulosus. The sequence goes on along the minus strand of WNYA01002916.1, from coordinate 26,471 downwards.
CTCCATCTTCTGGCGCTAATAACTTTTTCGTACTTCGCTGCACGGAGCTGGGGGAGGGGTCATCTTTTGCAGAATGCGCCGGCGGTTTCATTGCTGCCATTTTGAGGTCTGTGCGACATCTTCATCACTTTTTTTTATGTCACGTAAAATGGTGTAAAAGTCGCGTTTCGGACATTTGGGCGCCGTTTCCTGTTATGGGGTCACCGCCGGCTCGTTACATTTTCATTGATCGTCCGTTATCATCTCTGATGTGTCTGTGATTTTCACTGTTTATTTATTTTATATCAGTTTTAGGGAAAGGAGGGGGGGGGGGATTAGAATTTTTAATATTTATTAATTTTGAACATTTTTTTAACTTTTTTCAAACAAAATGATTTCACTATTTCTTGGACCCTTTCAGGTGCTTTAACCCTGGATGGTCCGCTCAGTCCTACTATATACGGCAACGCTCCTGTCACACCCTGTTATTCCCTGTTTTTCCCTGTCACACCCTGTTATACACTGTTAAACCCCGTCACACCCTGTCACAGGGGTGTTTTTGTACAGGAATAAGAGGAGGGGTTTCTTATAACAGGGGCGTAATAAGAGAGTATAACAGGGTGGGACTGTTGCACAGGGCGCAAGAGGGTGTGATGTGTTGGAAAAGGGCGGTATAAGAGGGTCTTTCTATAACAGAGCGTAAGAGGGTGTGACAGGGCATAACAGGTGTCTTGTGGACAGGGCCCTAACAGGGTTGTTGTGAAGGCGGGTTAAAAGGGTGTTTTCGTGACGGGGTGTAATAGGGTGTGTGACGGGGGGTTGGTAACAGGGGGTAACAGGGAATAACAAGGAATAACAGGCGTGACAGGTAGAGGGTGTCTTTTGCTTTGTGATCAGGGCGTTCGTTAGAGGGTTTTGTGAAGGGGTATAACAAGGAGTGACAGGGTATAACTGGGTTGTAAACTGACGGTCTGTTTATTGTAACAGGGCGTAAGAGGGTGTGACAGGTTGTTACAGAGGTTTGCTGTGACAGGGTATGACAGGGTGTAACAGGGTGTGAGGGGGTGTTGAAACAGGGTGTGACAGGATTTACAGGGTGTGATGTGTCTAACAGGGAATAAGAGAGTGAGACAGGGTGTAACTGGATGTAAGAGGGTATAACAGGGTACAGCAGGGTGTGACAGAGTATAACAGGGTGTGACAGGGCGTAAGAGGGTGTGACAGGGCGTAGAGGGTGTTATAAACCAGGGCGTTAAGAGGGGTGTGTGTGACAGGGATACAACAGTGTGTGACAGGTATAACAGGGTGTGACAGGGTGTGAAGGGGTATAACATGGTATAAAACAGGGGTAAGAGGGTATAACAGGGCGGTAAGAGAGTATAACAGGGTGTGTGGACAGGGGTAAGAGGGTATAACAGGGCCGTAAGAATGTTGTGACAGGGCATAACAGGGTGTGACGGGGTGTAACAGGGTGTGACAGGGTTGGATTGTTGTGTGTAACAGAGTGTGACGGGGTATAACAGGGCGTGACAGGGTGTGACGGCGTAAGAGGGTGTGACAGGGTATAACAAGGTGTGACAGGGTATAACTGGGTGGTTTGTGTAACCAGGGAGTAAGAGGGTTACACAGGGCGTATAAGAGGGTGTTGCTGCTGGACAGGTGTTGCAGGGTTGTGCAGGGTGTGTTGTTGTGTTGTTGTTTGTGTGTGTTGTTTGTTGTAAACAGGGGTTCGTGATGGGGTGTGGACAGGGTTAACAGTTGGATAACAGGGTTGTGACAGGGCAATAACAGGGTGTGTAAAACAGGGTTGTTGTGACAGGGATTTACACAAGGGTTTCGATGTGACGGGGTTATGACAGGGTGTGTTGTAACAGGATAAGAGGGCTATAACATGCGTAGAGGGTGTTTTATAAACAGGGCGTAAGAGAGTATAACAGGGTGTGACAGGGCGTAAGAGGGTGTGACAGGGCGTAAGAGGGTTATAACAGGGCGTAAGAGGGTGTGACAGGGCATAACAGGGTGTGCAGGGTGTAAGAGGGGGTATAACAGGGTGTGACGGGGTGTTGTTTTGTTGTAACAGGGTTGTTGTGACGGGGTGTTGTACAGGTGTGTGACGGGGGGGTAACAGGGTGTGTGTGTTGAGGGGTATAACAGGGTGTAACAGGGAGATAACAAGGAATAAAGGGGCGTGGACAGCCGTAGAGGGTTGTGACAGGGCGTAAGAGGGTTTTGTGAACAGGGTATAACAAGGAGGTGACAGGGTATAAAAGGGGTAAGCGAGGGTGTGACAGGTTGTTGCAGAGTAGACAGGGTGTGACAGGGTGTGATGGGGGTGTTTGTAACAGTGTATAACGGGGGTGACCAGGATTTAACAGGGGTGTGACGGGGCTATAACAGGAATAAGAGAGTGAGACAGGGTGTAAATGAGAAGAGGGTATAACAGGTACAGCAGGGTGTGACAGAGTATAACGGGTGTGTGACAGGGTATAGCTGGGTTTGTAACGGGTTATAATAGGTGTAACAGGGCGTAAGAGGGTATAACAGGGTGTGACAGGGCGTAACAGGGTGTGACAGGGGTAAGAGGCGTATAAACAAGGGTTGTGGACAGGGCGTAACAGGGTGTTTGTTGTGTGGACAGGGCGTAAGAGGGTATAACAGGGCGTAAAGAGGGTGTGAAAGGGTATAACAGTGGGTGTGACAGGCAGATTTAACAGGGTGTGACGGGGTATAACAGGGAATAAGAGAGTGAGACAGGGTGTAACTGGATGTAAGAAGGGATATAACAGGTACAGCAGGGTGTGACAGAGTATAACAGGGTGTGACAGGGGTATAGCTGGGTGTAACAGGGTGTAAGAGGGTTATAAAGGGTGTGAAAGGGCGTAACAGGGACTGTGACAGGGCGTAAGAGGGTATAACAGGGTGTGACAGGGCGTAAAGAGGGGTGACAGGGCTCGTACGTAACGAGGGCTATAGAGGGTATAACAGGGCGTAAGAGGGTATTGTTATATAACCGGGCGTTGTTAGTGTAAGAGGGTGTGAAAGGGTATAACAGGGTGTGACAGGGCATAACAGGGTGTGAAGGGTGTAAGAGGGTATAACAGGGTGTGACGGGGTTTAACAGGGTGTGACGGGGTATAACAGGGTGTGACAGGGTATAACTGGGTGTGACAGGGTGTAACAGGGCGTAGGAGGGTGATGACGGGTGTTTAACAGGGCCTGTCACACCCTGTTATACTCTCTTACGCCCTGTTATACCCCTTCACACCCTGTTACACCCTCTCACACCCCGTTATACCCCTTCACGCCCTGTTATACCCCGTCACACCCTGTTACACCGTTATACCCTGTCACACCCTGTTATACCCCTTAACACCCTATTATACCCCTTCACACCCTGTTATACCCCTTCACACCCTGTTATACCCCGTCACACCCTGTTACACCGTTACACCCTTTAGACTTTAGATATGGGCACAAAGCTGGCTGATTACGGCATCACCCTGAAGACTTTGTGAACATCTTTAGATCCAATCATGAACATTTATACTCTGGGGCACAGGACCCAACCCCTACCGGAGGACTGGTTGGGAACGTTTAACAGGCCAACTGTTTTAGAGGAGGATTTCCAAAATCTGAATGCCCCCCTCTCCCTGGAGGAAGTGCTCTCGGCTATACAGGGATGAATATCATGTAAGGCGCCGGCTCAGATGGATACATAGCAATTTTTTTTTTAAAACCTCCGAAAACAGGTAGTCCCAACTCACACACACCGGATGTATCTAACACAGCGTGTATGAAAGTATTACCTAAAGAGGACAAGGACTCGCTGTCCCCGGCCTCCTATAGGCCAATTTCATTCATCAATGTTGACCTGAAGCTTCTATGGAAAATGATGTCTAAAATAATGGCCTCAATCCTCCCACATCTCCTAGATCCTGCTCTGTGGTCATCAACGTACAGAAGGTATTAACAATCTTGGATGATATAAAAGCACATCCTGGAGCCCTCCCATCCCCGGCCTATAGCGATAGACGCAGAGAAAACGCTTTGATGGCTGAGTCATGTTTTTGATCATGTTGGTATTTGAGAGCGTTTAGAACATTCCTTATATCTGCGAGGATTCACTTACCCGGCTTTATCTCAGACCCTTTTGATCAAGGGTGGACGCAACATGGGTGCCCCCTAGCGCCCTTATTATTTCATTGGCAATAGGTTTCTGCTCCAGACCACAGGGTTGGAAGGGATTAAGATTCTATTATTAGACCTTTCCTGCTGGAATTCATTAGATTACCATTGAAGGTAATCAGGTCGTCAATGAGATGGGAGTCCATTTACAGGCTTAACTATGCTCCGCTTTTTGGAAGGATTGTAGCGGAACTGAAGAGGTGGGAATCTCTCTCGTTATCTCTGTTGGGCCGCACCCACCTACTCAAAATGATGACCTTCCCTAAAGGTCTTTAACCAATGGAAACTATCCCTTTACTGATCAAACATATAGATGTGAACTCCCTGCATTCAGTCTTTACTTCATTTATATGGGCTTCTAAATGCCCAAGAATTGCACTGCACAAGCTTCAACTTCTTAGGGAGAAAGGAGGACTAGACCTCCATGATGTGAGGGCATAATATTGCCTGCCGACTACGCCAATAGACCGGCTGAGTGATTGAGAGTGCTATTCTAATACTTCCCTTGAGGGGGCGCTAGTGAAGCCGATACCACTGAAATCATTACTACATAGTTGTATACATTTTTTAGCAAGCATAAATATGCCTCTATGGGGCCACCCAGAATTCCCCCCGGCCAATGTCAATAAAGCTTTTATTGCCTGGAGCGAGAAAGGGATAAACACAGCAGCCCAATTGCTTCATCTGGATGAACGTAGACTTACTTTTACGGAAGTTGTCTCCACCTATGATCTATGGGCCAGGGATCTCGCCTTCTGCCAAGCACAGAATATCCTGGATTCTGCTGAAAGCTCTAACCCAGATCTTCCCTCTAGATGTTATTAATATTCTCATGTCAGAGATAAGATCAGTGAACAGCGCACAGAACCCTTCCTTAAAGCTTGGGAAAAGATGTGGGATCCCGGATATTACTCCATGGATCTTACAAGGCCAAAGTGCGCACAATGGTGAGACATGAGAGAAGGATCTTGGCTTCTTACACAAAGTCATTTATGGCTTCCATAGAGCATCTCACCCCAATGCCCCACAGCGCGTGATGTCCCAAGTGCAAACTACCAAGCGCCCATTTTTATCACTGGGTCTGGAGGTGCTGAGAGACTTATCAATTCTGGCAGCAGGTGCTGACACTGATTACAGATACTTCTCTAGCAGTAGAGCCACGCCTGCCTTTATTACATTGCAATGTATTGGACTTTTCCTTTCCAGGAGAACTTCATGTGTATCTATTAGCGGCCAAACGGGCATAATGGCGAAATGCCTGCAAAACAGCCCCAGCAGGTAGATGTGGTGCAACTGGTAAAGATATCTATACAATTGGAGAATATCGAGGTGGAAAATCGTAAGGAATCAACCACAGAAATTCTTCGATAAGTGTGGAGGCTTTATGTCCGGTTTATTCTCTGATGCAGAGATCAACTACTGGTTCAACCCTTTGTTAACAACCCCTGGTACTTGAAAGAAGATATAGCAGCAATTTGGGCTCAAAGTGACAGGATGTGTGGGTCCTCACTAGGGAGCTGATAGCTAAAATCACAAAGACAAATAATAAACAGGCTGTGAGTGGCGTAGACAGTCATATGTCACCTGTGAGATGGGGTGCCAGTTGGGGTGTTTTATGTGTACAACTGGCCTACAAAGTATATGTGTAGAGATACCTGTGTGCCATTCATATATGTACTTACTGGATTTATATATTATATACAGCATACCATGATCTTGTATACCAGGTAATTTTTATGAAAACTCAATAAACAGGGGATTTATCAGGGAAGGCGGCTGGCCAGCAGGAATTATCGGCATGCTGACCAGGGGCCCAGCGAGCCACATTGAGGAACACGGGTGCGCCTGCAACTCAAGACATGGGTCGCAGGGACACACATGACAGGACCTCCCCCTTCGGCCACCCCCTCTTCTTTGCCTGAAGGAACCTCTGAAGAACATTACGATCCAGAATGTTGTCTTAATGCTCCCAAGACCTCTCCTCTGGCCCAAACCCCATCCAGTCAACAAGAAAGAACCGCTTCATTCTGACTGATTTCATACCCAGGACCTCTTTCACCTCAGCTGAGGCGGTACATGCCGGGAGAAGCTGTTCAGGTTTCAGAAGGTTTCAGAAGGGAGACGTGGAAGGAATTTTGGATGGGCATGGTGGGAGGAAAGCGAAGCTTATTGGCCACAGGATTAATGCACTTGAGCACCTCAAAGGGACCAAGCTGGGAAACTTCAGCCAGAGGTATCTAGAAGACAACCACACCTTATCACCAGCAGAGAAGACTGGAGGAGACCTGCGTCTCTTGTCGGCCCAGGTTTTGGTGTGGGTGGACGCCCGAAGTAGGGACTGCAGTGTTTGCTCCCAGATGGACTTAAGATCTTGAACCAATAACTCCACAGCAGGAACATCAGAAGGGTTAGACAGAGGAAGAAGTGGGCGTGGATGTCGTCCAAAGACAACAAAGAAGGGAGCGGCAATGGCAGAGTCCAGAGAATTATATGATAATTCTACCCAATGTAGGAGACCAACAGTCCAGACGAGCAGAAACAAAGTGCCATAGAGGGTGCTGTAGATAGCTGCCCAGAGTCTAGTTGACCCTCTCCACTTGACCATGATATGCTGAAGAGAAGTCCAGTTTAACTTGCAGTTGATCGCACAGACACCGCCAGAAATGTGAAACAAAATGGACCCCACGGTTTGAAGGGGAAGTCCATGTAGCCAGAAGATGTGCAGGGAGAACAGGCTAGCAAGGCGTGGAGCTGACGGCACACCTGACAGAGGAACAATGTGGGGCATCTTAGAGAAACGATCCGTTAACACCCAGATGACTGTGTTACCGGAAGATTGGAGATCCGTAATAAAAGTCCACGGCTATGCGAGTCAACGGGCAACTGGATATCGGCAGAGGCAGGAGCAGACCTGCAGGATTGAGACGTGACAACTTGTTACGGGCAAAGGAAGTGCAATAACCCACAAAATCTAGAACGTCCTTGACCAGATCTGGCCACCAGTGGTAATGAAATATGAGGACGGTAGATCTCTGCAGCCCAGGGGGCCCAGCAACACAAAAGCAATGTCCCCAAGTTAGTATCCTCTTCCAAAGAGCTGGTTGGACATAGGAGGAAGCTGCCATAGGTCCACAGGAGCAGCAACAACCAGTCGTTCCAGAGGAACGATATGATGAGGAGCGGATTCTTCCCCAACAACATCAGAGACACAAGAGAGGGCATCAGCTTTGACGTTCTTCTTGGCTGGATGGAAGTGAATTAGAAAGTTGAATCGAGAAAAGAAGAGGGAACAACGAGCCTGACAAGGATTGAGATGCTGAGCAGCCTGGAGATACAGGAGATTCTTGTGGTCAGTGGCCGGATGATGAGCTCCTTCCAGAAGATAACGCCATTCCTCCAAAGCTAGCTTTATGGGCAGAAGTTCCCGATCACCAATGGAATAATTCCTCTATGCAAAGAGAAGAAGCCGCAGGTGAGGGTTCGACCTTTGGGCCCTTTCTGGGTGAGAACGGCTCCAGCTCCAACAGATGAGGTGTCATACTCCAGCTGGAATGGCTTCTCCGTATCAGGCTGTGTGAGAACTAGGACATAGGCAAAGGCAGACTTCAGCTTCGTGAAAGCTTCTTCAGCCACCGGAAGCCAAAGTATTGGATTGCCATTATTCTTGGTCAGGGTCACAATAGGATATACAAGAGAGAAGAATTGTGGAATAAACTGCCGGTAATAATTGGCAAACCCAGAAATCTCTGTATGGCACGTAGTTCCACTGGGCGAGGTCACTGAAGAACGGCAGACAACTTGGCAGGATCCATCTGTAGTTCTTTGTCAGAAATAATGTATCCCAAGAACGTAAGTCTACTCTGGTGAAATTGGCATTTCTCGAGCTAGGCATATAACCAATTGGCCCTTAGGTGCCTGAGAACCTGCCAGACGTGGATCTGATGAGACTGTAGGTCAGGAGAAAACACCAGAATATCGTCCAAGTAGACAATGACACAAGTGTAGAGCAAGTCTCTGAAGATATTGTTAACAAATTCCTGAAACACCGCTGGAGCATTGCAGAGTCCAAAGGGCATTACCAGATACTCAAAATGCCCGTAATGAGTGTTGAAGGCCGTCTTCCATTCATCGCCTTCATGGATGACGATGAGATAATATGCCCCCAGCAGATCAAGCTTGGTGAAAACCTTGGCACCCCGTACGCGATCAAAAAGTTGAGTGATGAGAGGCAGAGGGTAGCATTTTTTCACCCTTTGAGGCCGCAGTAATCAATGCACGGATGGAGGGAACCATCCTTCTTGGCCACATAGAAGAATCTAGCACTGGCAGGTCAGACGACTTGCAGATGAATCACTTCTGCAAATTCTCCTTGATGTAGACTGACGAAGCAGTGGTTTTGAGCAAAGATAACTGGTATACCTGACTTCGTGGAGATGTACACGATAGCAGGTCAATGGGGCACTCATATGGACGGTGCGGAGGCAGAATCTCGCTTCCTTATCAGAGTAACATCTTGCAAGTCTGTATAAGTAGCTGCGAAACCTGCCAGCTGCTTGGAGGAGTCCTGGGAAGACATGGAGGACACGGATAGAGATGCCACAAGCACTCAGGCCCCAGCAAGGATTTTCCAAATCCTGCCAGTTAACAATCCAAAGCGTGTTGATACAACCACAGGAGGCCCAAAGCACTGAGGACCGTAGAGCAGGGAGCACATAAAATGACAGTTTATCGTTCCTTTGAACACCACCCCAATTTGCACGGATCAGTACGATACTGGGATCCGTGTCATGGAGATCTGTCTACCGAGAGATAACCACAGGCTTCTTAGGCGAACCACAGGAAAGTGATACTGGGAGACCAGGCAGCATCCATGAAATTGCCCTGCAGAGTCCAGAGTTCCGGAAGGCTAAAACTGAACGGGTTTGCCTGTTCCAAAACAACTGAGAAACAGAACATTCAGACGAGGAGATGCTTTTGCTCTCACCTAGGACGCTTCTCCCAGAATCCTAGGTTGCAGGTTTTCCAGCGCTTGGGAACGGATGAACCAGAAGTAAGGAAGTGCTCCGGGCCTGCACAATAGAGTTGACGAGGTTCTCCTGTCTTTGTCTGGCAAATGATAGGAATAGAAATAGTTAGCTTATCTACCTCATGGGCTCCTCTGCAGCAGGCACGGAAGATGGCTGAAGGGTCCTTGTGGAAGACGGAATCAGGAGGGTCCGTTCGGGGTCCTTGCAGGTTGGTTCCAGATGGTAGCTCCTCAGTGCGTTCAGTAAACAGATATCAAACCAAGTGGGCAGAGAGAGGAGCACCATCACATAGACGGAGGTCCCGGCAGCAGGGATCAATTTGATTCTGATCAGACAGTCCCTTTTAAGAGTTGCAACGGTTCAGCTCATTCCAATCCAGCTCGGAGGCTAAGGTACGGAACTGACCACGTAGTCTCAACACGAGGCAGTCCCCTTGATGCAGGTCAGCAGTGCGGTCTCAGTCAGGAAACGCCTGGGCAGCGTTCTCAAGACGACCAGAATTCAATGAGGAATTTGCAAGTAAGTAGGCAGAAGGACTATTATCAGGGAATAGGTGGATTGATATGTGCCGAGATGGGAGAAGGAAATGTATAAGGGCTGGTAACAGAAAGAAGGTCTGCATCACAATGTAGCCCAACCTTAGACAACCTGTGGTGAACTGTGAGGCGTCAGTTTGAGTATGTAGGGAGCACTGAGTACGGCCCTGATAACTAAGCCTCACCATCATAGTTGGAGGAAGGAAGGTAGGCATGTAGGCCTAGGTTCGGGCAGTTGGACAAAGCAGGCGTAGTAACGGTGGTACCAGAGGGCACTGGGGTAGCAACATTTTGATTGCAGCGGTGGCATGAGTCGTCCCAAGTTGCTGTCTTGTGCGGCAAATCTGTTGAGACTGCGGGACTAAGGATGGTGGGTAAAATCAGCCAGTTCAGGTAGAGGAACCTGTCGGCTTCATGGCCGGTCCTACTATAAGGATCAGTTTTGTAGTGGTCCTCTGTACCAATGCAGACGATGACCATAAGCTGACACCCTGGGGCCAGAGTCTAAGTGGTATCTGGTTTGACCAGAGCCAACTGCGCAAAGCAAATTAGACGTTGCAGCATGTACCAAAAGGTTGTTCCACAGGCGGATTTTGTCTGCGGTGGCGGACTGCCAGACGAAGTACAGAATCCTAAGGTAACCATAACAATAGTAGGTTGTGATCAGGAAAGGAACCAGGCACGAGTCCGGAGTGGACGAGGTCGCGGCACCGGATCAGAGAGTGAAGCTGAAGTCAGGACGGGGGCAGCAAAGGAGCAAGGTCAGGAAGGGAATCAAAGTTCTACAAAGGAAATCAGGATAATCGCACCAGGCCTCAGACAAGCTCTTTCTAAGGCACAAAGATCAGGCAGGGGACAAGGGGGCAAGGGACATATCAGGTGGGCAAGGCGGCAGGCCAGGGCCAATATCATCACGCAAGCCCTTTAAATCACACAGAGTAGGAGGGCGTTGCGCCAGTCGGACCACTGTGAACCCTGTTTTGTTGTGTGGGCATAGCGGGGCACAGGAGGACCAGGAGAGCGCCTGACAACCGAGACATGGGTTGCTGGCTCCCGTGGACATTTTTGATCAATTTGCCCTTATAAAAAATGGCTTGGGGACCATTATACAAGCTCTATGACATCTGGACATCACTCCCTCAACACCCCATAGACGTGTAAACTCTTAGTCCCAGCTTCTAAGCTGCAGTGCTCACCTTCATCATAGGCTTGATAAGTCTTGTGGTCACCCTCCCCACTAAGCTACTCCCTCATAGGCTGTAAGCTCTTGTGTCCTCCCCTCATCCTCAATAGACTGTAAGCTCTTGTGTCACACCCTCATCCTCATAGACTGTAAGCCTCTTGTGTACACCCGTCATCCTCATGAGGTCCCCAGAATCTTGTAAAGCTACGGCTAGTAGAAGGGAAAATATAGAATACAGCGGCACTCACCAATTCGGGGCAAAGAAATCTTTATGAGGTGCGTACAGAGGCAGAGCGGGGGCCTGGGACGGGCCGTTTCGCGCAGTCTAGCGCATTATCAAGCAAATGACCATCATTTGGCTTGATAATGCGCTACTAGATAGTGTTGAAACGGCCCGTCGCAGGCCCGCTCTTGGCTCTGTAGCACCTCTAAAGATTCTTTGCACCGAATTGGTGAGTGCCGGTATTCTATATTTGCTTTATGAATTATGGACTGCTTTTGCTCTTGCTGAGCACCACCGCTTATATATTTGTGCAAGAAGGCCAATCTACACTGCCAAGATCCGTGCCGGGCTTCACTGGGGATATGCCATAATGGTCGGAAGGTGCCAGGTCACTGCTTTCTCCATTGATGATTCTACGGCTATAGAAGGATGAAGATTATTATTATTATTATGCTCAGCCCCAGAGGATTCCTGCATGGACTCTCTAGCTAGAAATTTCTGCTAGTTCCCTATGGAGGGTCAGTCCTGGCCCCGGGATTATTAGATGGGTCCATGGCACTTTATTATTCCCAGAGGACTTTGTTCGAGGCTAACAGGATCCTTGCCCAAGATGACTTCCAGATTCCCAAGAGCGGGAGGCTGTGTCGCGTCTCCCCTGCAGCATCTGGCGGTGGCCCGGTGGGGACATCCTGCCATCTAAGGGGTTCGGACCATCATGTGGCAGCCGTGTCCTCGCTGCCAGGAAAGTTTAGATGTCTAAGCCGGAGGCCTTGAATATGACATCAGGAATCCTCATGGATCTCTCTCTCCCTTCAGAAGAAACATATATAATATATGCACATTTCTCAGAATCCTGCAGTGGAGCGACCAATGGCTGCACAGGGCAAAGTCTTCAGACTTCCCTCATCTGGTCCCTGCATGGAGCTGCCGAGTGTCCGGCCCCTTCCGTCTGTATTTCTACTATTTGGCCTTTATCCTGCATCACGTCATTGGCTCGGAGTTGAATCAGGAGTTGGCGACCCCTAAATAACTGTGGGGGGCTCGATGCTTACAGGACACGACCAGGTGATCGCGCTAGAAAAACAACATTTATTTTTATTACATTTTTATTTCTAGTGTTTTTGTCCCGTTTTTCGCCCTTATCTTGTAAATGAGACTCTGGAGTGTGACCATGAGATGCCAGATGGGGAAGAGGTCCTGCCCCAAGTCAGGGGTTCCAGCTATGAAGGGGAATAAAGTCTCCTCCAATCATCTGTGACTGGAACGTACAAGCTTCATGCATCAAATCAATCTACAATGAGGTTTCTCCTCTGTGTGAATTCTGCGATATGTTGTGATCTCCCTTTAGACTTCATCCACATATAGAAGATGAAAATGGCTTCTGTCCTGTGTGAATTCTCTCATGTCTGAGCAGATGGGGTTTATTTGTGAAACTTTTGCCGCATTCTGAACATGCAAATAGCTTCTCTCCTGTGTGAATTCTCTGATGAACAACAAGATTTGATTTACTGACAAAACGTTTTCCACATTCTGAGCAGAGATACGGCTTCTGTCCCGTGTGAACGCTGTCATGCTTTTCGAGCTCGGATTTTGTAATAAAAGTTTTCTCACATTGTGTACATGAGTAAGGTCTCTCTCCGGTGTGAATTCTCTCATGTACCGCTAGACTGGATTTGTTGGAAAAACATTTCCCACATTCCAGGCATGAATATGGCTTCTCTCCTGTGTGAGTTCTCTGGTGATTCACGAGGTTTGATTTATTTACAAAGCATTTCCCACATTCCAGGCATGAGAATGGCTTCTCGCCTGTGTGAAGTCTCTCGTGTGTAATAAGAGCTGATTTATTGGTGAAACATCTCCCACATTCTGAACAGGAAAATGGCTTCTCCCCCGTGTGAATTTTCCTGTGTGTAAAAAGATTGGATTTATCTTTGAAACATTTCCCGCATTCAGAACATGAAAATGGCCTTTCCCCTGTGTGGACTCTCTGGTGTTTAACCAGACTTGATTTAATGGTGAAGCATTTCCCACACACGGAGCAGGAGTAAGGCATGGCCCCCGTGTGAGTTCTCTGATGGTCCCGGAGACTAGTTTTAGTAAGGTAACTTTTCTCACATTCAGAACATGAATACGGCATGGCTCCTGTGTGAGTTCTCTGATGATCCCGGAGACTGGATTTAGTGAAGTAACATTTCCCGCATTCTGCACATGAATACGGCTTCTCTCCCGTGTGAATTTTTCTATGTGCATAAAGGTTTGATTTGTCTTTGAATCGTTTCCCACATTCTGCACACGAGTGCGGCTTCTCCCCCGCGTCAGCTCTTTCAGGTACCACAGGATCCGCTCTCTCGTATCCCACCATGGAATTTGGACTTTCTTCTTCTCTGTGGATTTTCTGATGTCTCACAAGAACTGATTTTAAAACAAAACTTTTCCCACATTCCAAACACGAATAAGGTTTCTCTCCCGTGTGGCTTCTCCAATGTTTAACAAGATCTGATTTATATGTAAAACGTTTGCCACATTCCACACATGGACACAGGTTCTCTCCGCTGTGAAGTTTTCTATGTTTGAGAAGACTTGACCTGAGTGTAAAGTGTTTCCCACATTCCCCGCACTGGAAACCTGTGGTGACAACGTGTGACGGGTCAGGGGAAGGATTAGATGATGGATCTGGACTGTGAGGACTCCAAGGTCCATTATCAAGATCTGCCCCTGTACAGTCCTCCGGGACATCTTCATCTTCTACTTTTACTTTTACTGATAAAATGATGTTTTCTGAATTCTGATTTTCTAGGAACAGAAATGAATTTCATGATTGTTTTATCAGAAACAATTGTAACACATGAAGATTATGGATCAAAAACTAAATCTCTACCAGTGGTCTCATCTCTAAATAATGTGAGAGCATGGAGGGATCCACATCATCAGAAGTTCCACATCTCCCCTCCCCCGCCCAGAGAACACCCAACGTGTGATCAGTGAGAAGAATGACCTAGTCCTGTCGACCCTGCGTCTGTTCCTGCACAGGTCACTCCGTGACTTCTGACAACAAATCAGGTGACACGGAATCTATGACCAAGATCCTGGGAGATATTTCCTCCATCGTTCCCCGATCCCTCCGCTACGTCACTACACATAATCTATCACTGCCGAGGTGTCCTCCACCACTTCCCTCTTACACGGGTGATCGCCCCTCATCCTCTCTTCTCCCTCCATTATTTTTTTCAGCACGACCTATTCTTGGGCATGACTTATGATGGCGTGAGGAGTAATGGTCGCCATAGTATAATTGTTCTCCTTTTTGACAACATCTTGGTTAAGATTTCTTGTGTCTAGTCTTATAACCTACGCTCTGCTTACTTAGTGCGGTGGACGGGGTAGGGGGGTCTGTCCGCTTTGCCCCTGAGACATCCATACAATTCGGGTATTTCTACTCTTGTAGCTCGCGCTAATAAGACGGCGCACCGTGTGTTGAGGTCTCTACATTGCTTCGTGTGAACCCATGCCGTCTTAATCACCACACATGGGTGTGAGTTCAGCAGGAAAAACAGCCATGCCGAAACTAATTTAATGACAGCCAACATGTCACAGTCCAGAGGGACTGTCGGACGAAAGATGGTACAGTAGGACGACAGGCATAACAAATTGTGCTGTCTCTTAGTTACTGCAATATCCACATACTCTATTAGAAGTCATCACACAACTCCGACCAAAATCATTATTAGATGTGCAAGATCCTCAAGCCTTGGAGAAGGATTATAGCATCTATAGAGCGGCAGTTACCTTCTGAAGGAGGGAATGTTAAAATTGACTTCATCGATTACTCGTTTGAATGGCTCTTACCCCACAGACTACGGTGATCGCCCCTCATCCTCTCTTCTCCCCCTCCATTTCACCTACTTTGGTGTCACTCCTCCAGATTTCCTCCACCACTCCCTCTTACACGGGTGATCGCCCCTCATCCTCTCTTTCTCCCTCCATTATCACCTACCTGTGGTGTCACCCTCCGGAATGTCCTCCACCACTTTCCACGCTTACAAACGTGTCGCCCTCATCCTCTCTTCTCCCTCCATTATCACCTACCTGTGGTTCACTCCATGAATGTCCTCCACCACTTCCCTCTTACACGGGTGATCGCCCCCCCTCTCCTCTCTTCTCCTTCCATTATCACCTACCTGTGGTGATCACCCTCCGGGAATGTCCTCCACCCCTTCCCTCTTACACGGGTGATCGCCCCTCATCCTCTCTTCTCCCTCCATATACACCTACCTGTGGTGTCCCTCCAGGAATGTCCTCCACCACTTCCTCTTTAACGGGTATCGCCCCTCATCTCTCTTCTCCTCCATTATCACCTACCTGTGGTGTCACCTCCAGAATGTCCTCCACCACTCCCTCTTAACGGGTGATCGCCCTCATCCTCTCTTCCTCTTCTTCATCCCCGATATAATATAAGTCCCATCTCCCCTGATTTGTCGTACATTACCGGAGAACCAGATGACACAAGAGCCCCCCATCTATGAGCACCGGACCCTCCACTCCACCCCTTATAGAATGTGGCTCCCGGGCTGCGCTCCATCTACCTGATGACGCTCTTGGACAATTGGGCTTCTCCTCTGTACCTCCTGAGATACAGAAGCTGGGCATCTCTCTGTGGATTCCTAATCAATGATCCAGCCTGTAGGGACAACAGTGATGGATACAGGAGCTGCTGGGACCGGGTCTGTATATTACACTTTGTTCTTAACATCTTCGTTCTAGGATTAGTTGTAAGGGGTCGTAATTAGTTATAGATCATAACAATTATATCTAATTGCTGTAGCAGGACAAGTCCTAGAGACATCAAATCACACTTATTTTCACCACCGATCATTACTTGTGGGCCGCTCCCTCCACTTTTGTTTGTTCCTGACACTGAATGCACATCCATATATGTATAATCATCGCCTCTTACCGGGTTATGTGTAGGGCCGGGGGCCTCCATCATTACTTCCTGGTCCCGGTCCGTGTGTCCCTCTATATACTCCCAGCTCCTCCATGTAGAATACACATCCCACATCCTGACACCTTATAGGAACCTGACACACACCATGAATACAACATCACACCCCAGACCCCTCCAGTGCCGGATAAATTCCCAGAATGCCCAGCCGTGTCACCTCTCCAGTCAGCAGCACAAGTCCTTCCATGGTCAGTTCTAGGATCCTCTGCGCATGGACAGGGAGCGAAGAAGGAGGGCTCTCTGATATGGCCCGTCCCTGCGCCATCCTTCTCCTCCTGCTCTTGAAGATGGCTACCTGGGGGTCCAACCGGGGATCTGATGTCTTCGTTATATTGTGTAATCCTGTGGAGTAGAGACACACGGATATATTAGTGAACCATCCCCCATCGGGGCCTTTTCTTTTGGCCTGGAGGCATCCGGGGCCCAGAATACCGGAGGGCTGTCGGTTGCGGCCTGGCACGCTGTGGTCACAGTGCTTGGTATGGGGCCAAGAGGGCTGTCACTACAGCTTGGCAGCTCTCCACAGGTGGTGAGTTGCACAAAATATGGAGGGAGAGGCTTACTGTCCTGGATTCTCCCTGGGCAGCCCTTATAAGGTCTGTGGAGTCAAATGTGTCCCTAGATATATGGGGCGCCCTTTGATGGTGGATACAGCCTGGCATGGACCATATGGATGCACTGTTGTGCATGAAAGTAACTTACAGTTCTTTATATTTATTCGAACCAACACAGCAACATGCCAAAGTATTCTTTACAAAAGCTACTGGTTAATTGAGTGATCTTGGAGAGGGGACCTCAGAGTTTGGTCCCGCAGGTCTGGATGCAGGGGGGCCTGGGATGTAAAGGTTTCCAATGCTTTAAGCTGCAGCTGTATGTCCTGGGTCGTTCTGTGTGAGCTCACTAGCGGTGTGGAACCACACGCTGTCTCTGTCACATCACTTTGGATTTGATAGGCTGAGCCTATGACGCCTGATGTCAGAGCAACATGTGCTCTGAAGTGATGCTCCTCGATCAGGAGCTGGGCCTTGATTTAAGATATCGCACTTGTTTCGGACACCATATTGACTTAGAAATCCCAGAATAAGGACTGTCCACCATCTTAGATACAGCTGGCCATTTCGCTGACCACTGTCAAGTTTAGGCTGCTTCAAACGCGGTATGCCCGCCTGTGCGAGCAATACCGCCTTGTTCTGGAGATGAGAGGTGCCCCCTCCTCCCTGCTAGGAAATAGCGGCACAGCTGCCGCACATCAGCAAACGATAAGCATGTTCATCTTTTCCCTGGTGTGCGTTGTGGAACACATGTGCGGCAAACCGTTCCGTCGCCGTGCCGCCATTGCCATTTATGGGGACGTACATGCGGCCGCAAATCTGCAGACGGCGTTTGAAATTAACCCTTAACCTCATTTTCCATACGTCATTTTATGTAACTCGTTTGTGCTCTAAGCGCCAGCTTATCTCCATCTTCTGTCTGTGACAAGGTGTTATTAGCCGTTTCTGAGAAATGTGCTGGAGGAATTCCGTTGGCCAATAGATTGCAGGATTCATTCACACCTCTTTGATGACTCTTCGGTCCTGTGATATTATGCATTGAGAGATTAAACGAAGGGGAGCAGATCTTTAACATACACTAAGAGAACTGACGTGTGTCTTTGTTTGTGTCCTACTCCGGGGCAGTCATGAAAGAGTTAATTTAAATTCCCTGTACACATGAAGGTTGGTTAATCCCTATATAACAATCTTCTAACATTAATTGGCGCAACTGGTGGCCATACTTTGGTGGACATCTACCATCGAGATGACCTCCGCAAAGTCCCGGCGCCATGACCCTAAACTGACAATGAGCGCTCGGGTAAATCAAGTCTATTTTTGTCTACCTTTACTGTCACTTCCTGTTTCAACTGGCTGAAAGGAACCGTGTATCATCTCCTCAGTGTGATATCTGTACTTGTTTGCCTGAAATGTCCATATATAACATTGTTCGCCAATTGGTGGCAAAGGATCACTGTCTGGTGACTGACAGAGCTGGACGTGACGGATGGCCCAGTACAGTCCTTTGGTGTTATCTTAAGCTGTGAGAAGGAAGGATTAACCCTTATATTCTGCAATGCGAGTGTGGGAGTCATATTCTATTCTATTGTGATGTCAGATTACATAGTGTCTATAGTACTTGGGGTTTGACTAGTGCCAATAGGTTGCCCATAAGGTAGAGAGCTCAATTTGTGCACGTTCACGGAGGACCCGCCGGATCAGTTGTGCGTCCGCTCTTTTCCGGGAGTCCTGAAAGGGCCTTGTGGACTGTAAGAACTAGTAGTGACGTCGTAAAGAGTCAGTAAGAGAGTTGACTTTGGTGTATAGGTGCCGTGAAAGATATTGACAGTTCAGAGTTAATCTAGTTTCTTTGTGGGACATTAAATCGAGGTGTTTGCTTGCTGGTCTTTTGGAAACAAGTTCTAGGTTGTGCTTGCAACTTGTGATACATTTATGATGAGTTTGGTGAATTGGAATTTAGCCAGGTGCATTGCAGACACTGAGGGAGATTGTTTTTTCACATCAAGGGAAAGGAGGCACAGAGACATAAGGTTGTTGAGTTAGTTAGACTGATGAAATGTAAATTGATATGATGGAAGACATAAGGTCTGTAGTTTTGTGCTGAAATGCAAAGTAATATTAACTTTTGAAGGTTTGGGGATGTGTTAGAGATCTGAGATTGTACAGTGAGAAAACTTGTTCAGATTGCAAACAGACACTTGTGCCCAATGAGGCAATAAGACATTTCCAAGTTTTTGATTGGGGAAGAATTTGAAAAAAGATTTTTATTTTCTGGGAAGAAGAAAGATGGCGCCTGGTAGGCAGACTCCCCCCCTGTTCTGGTGGTTGAGACGATGACATTCCCTACCCTCCTTCAGTGGCGGCCATCTAAGTTAGCTTCCTCACGTCCCTTAAAGTTAATTGCCACATGACTCTACTCTGTTGGCAGCCATATTTAGTCTGGTTGTGGGCTTTATTGTAGGATAGCAGCAAAATGTTTTGAAATAAACCCCGGCTTATGTGATATTCATTTAGTTTTCAGACTTTTGCGAAGGATCTTGGAGTGTGCGACTCTGTTTTTTTTGTTTGGGTGGTCTACTTAACCTTATTGATCCGACAATTAAGAAAAATTACTATAAAAAGTTGTCCTCTGGTACCTGCTTCTTTCCTGGAGTTTAAAGAGTTAACGAGGGTCAGATTGTGGGGGCACTGTGCGGGGCTCTGCCTTGCTGTGGGTTGATCAGTGTGGTTAAGTACTGGCCCTTGAAGCTGATCTGTGTTGTGCTTAGGACAAACAGACGTGTCGTGTTTACAAAAAGGGGAGCTGACCTCCTTAGCGTTTAGAGTTCTTCCTGACGATCTAGAAAGACTTAAGAATTTGCTTGTGATACAAGAATACAGTATTATGTTGACGTCCGTCCTGTGTAACCCCATGAACAGACTAAGCAAGAACAAGCCACCCCCACTGTATTACAGAGGCCTATGACTACTGTATTCCTTTTTGATAAAAACCCAACATAAGTGTATCTGGATTTTTGAGACGGAGTCTGGGCCAAACTTATAGATCGTTCAGCAGAATCCTATATTCGTGATGAGATACAAGCAGAGACACACAACCGGTAAATGGAATTAGTCCCACAGACCTTTAGGACACATGGGAAGTTACAAGCTTAGGACACATGGGGGATGATTGACTACAGGAGGGAACGCGACCCGTGTCGGTATTTTCACATACCACCCCAAGTGAGACTAACAACTTCCGGTCCCTGACCGCCCAGCTCAAGGGGCGGGCTTCAACTTCGGGGAGGAGACCAATGATGTGATCTGTAGTGAGTGGCAGACGATGGCCCCAAAGGGCGGGACAAGGGAGGTGGTACGGACAAGTATGTCAGCGAGAACGTCCCCCCTTCTGACACGCCCCCCCCCCCAACAGAGTTAGCGACTTTCAATTAGAACTCTCCCCTGCTAGCCAAATTGCTGATTAACCCATGCCCTGTCAAGGAAAGACCCGGAAGAACGCGATACATGTAATGGTCCAGACTTCTATGCTGCCAATGATGTACTGAAGCCCAGTGGTCCCTAGCCCACACTGTCAGCATTCCCCAGAGGACATTTATTCACGTTATTGATTTGGCAAATGTCTCCTCTCTTGCCCACAATTGGATGCCAGTACCTTTTTTGCCCTTACCAGTCGTATTCCAGTATACCTGTGCGATTCCCACAAGGTGGGGGGGGGGACACTCATCTTGCCAGTACTCCCACGGCCCTACACGAGTCGCTGGCAGACTGGCCCCGTACGGATGTTCTCCTTTTCAGTATTGCGGATGACCTACTGTTTGTGGTTTGGCATGATGCATTTATTGACCTTATTGTTTTTCTGTTCCAGAATGTTTCAAAGTTTCCTGAGACAAACTCAGATAAGAGTACTGCCATGGAGAAGGTGGTCTTCCCTAGCCACTGCTTTCTCAGCCACAGTCAAGACCACCTGACAGAGGAGAGAACTGGCAGTCCGAATGTCCCTGTCCCCCCCCCTTAGGCCCTAAGCCTCGTCCACATGTTTCTAGTGCTTCCATGCCTCCTGCAGCCTGGATAAGGTACTGCTCCTGCCTCCAGCCCTGATGTCTGCCCCTTGATGAACTAGATTGCCTTTCCTCCATTTGCCCTTAGTGAGCTTGATGCCTCAATGCCTTATAGCTGGCAATCCATGTGCTGGCCCTGCCCTAGGGCACATCCCACTGGATCTAAACTTTTGGTTTATTTTGCACTGGTAAATCCATCCAGTGCCACAGGTCATCCTAGCGAAACGATGGTGCCTCCCCCAGTGCGGTCCCTATTAGGTCCAGTAGGACGTCACGTGAGGGTAGCCCTCATGTGTAGTACTGCAGCCATGCCAAATCTGCTCAGCAAGGCCAGTGGCTTTCCGAGCAACCCTAGATCACTCCAGTTACATAGAGGAGGCAAAGGTTCCCACCATACCCTTGCACAGTGCCTCACCCAGTCAGCCCAAGCATGTCTAGCAATGCCAGAACAGTCTCAACTCCGAGTGCACATCCTGCATGCCCAGGAAGATACACTGATAAGTGCCAGCCCTAGAATCCTTCATTCTATCGCTCAGTCTTCCAGATTCAAGAGGGGGGGAGAAGGGTGATTACCCAGAAGTTGAGTATTGTTTTCTCATAGATAGCTCCAGGTCTGCTGATAAGACACGGTTCTACACTGGATTTACAAGTTCTGTGGGCGCACATGAGTATACAACAGAACACTCCCTCCACACAGGCCAACGTAGTGGGTAATGTGATGGCATCATGGAGCTCATTCCACTGGTGGAAGAGTCAAAGGGCAAACAATATATACTCCAAGGTATAGTCTGGGGTCAAACCCAACTATACCCCATATCGGACAGGCCTAGAGCTTTCCTCACCTCTGCAGGGAACCCCCCTCTAAGAGGCAGCACGCTGGTTAAAGAGCTCATGGATGCTCTCTACGTCTCCACAAGAGGTGGGGATAGTAACACTAAGAGCACACACAATGTTGTAACTCCACAAGCCAAGGGCAATATGTTGCTGACGTGATTGGTGAAGGCAGCCGCCACGATGAGACCCAGAGACCTGTCCTGAAGTCTCAAGTTGTGAGTTCTGAGCTAAAACGTTTGATCGCCACAGGTGTTCCAGTCCCTGGTGTCCCGGAGTCACATAAGTGAAGGAGTTGTGATGAGAAGCTGGAGCCCAGATGCCAATGGACCCTGGATGCTGGGAGAGAGGTTGCCTGCCCGAAGCCCTGCACACCGACAGTAAGTCAAGTAGCCCACTACGGACACATACACATCTCAAATGGGCCATGCCTAGTGCGCATAAACCACAGTAGGTTGCCCGGCATTACGTCCCCTGTCCACTAGACTGAAAGCTTTTATATAGTCTGTGCCCGCCACCAAACCCTCGGGTAGGTGGAAAAGACCCCACAGAATGTGACCCCCAAGCTGTCTGTATCCCATTCCAAGAACTGCAAATGGATTTTTTTCCAGCTACCAAAAAGTGGTACGTAGAGTCCGTGCCTGTGTGCATTGATCTCTTTGTCCCAGGGTGGCGAAAACTAAGCCCCCCCCCACGCGCAGCTCTGTCACACAGAAAACAAGCCCCCGCGCCGCCTGTACAACAGAAAACAGCCCCCTCAACAGCTCTGTAACAGAAACAAGCCCCCGCACCGCGCTGTACACAAAAAACAAGCCCCCTCACCCGCCTGTACACATAAAAGCAAGCCCCGCAAAAACCGCTCTGTACAACAGCAGACCAAGCCCCCGCACAAAAAACCGCTCTTACAACTAAAACAGCCCCCGCACCGCTCTTACACATAAAACAAAACAAGCCCCCGCTCAGCTCCGTACACAAAAACAAGGCCCCGCGCAGCTCGTCCAACAGAAAACAGCCCCGCGCAGCTCCGTACACCTAAAACAATCCCCGCTCGCAGCTCCGTACACAAACACTCCCCCGCTCATCTGCTCCGTCAGAAAACAAGCCCAGCTGCAGCTCTCGTACACGAAACAAGCCCCGCTCAGCTCTGTACACGAAAACAAGCCCCCTCCGCGCTCTGTACACAAAGAAACCAGCCCCCGCGCAGCTCTGTACACCAGAAAACAAGCCCCCGCTGGCAGCTCTGTACCAGAAACAAGCCCCCCGCAGCTCTGTACACAGAAAAAAGCCCCCGCGCAGCTCTGTACCAGAAAAGACAGCCCCCCCAACCGCTCGTTACCACAGAAACAACAACCCCCGCGCAGGGGTGACACAAGATCTTACTAAGCCTATAGATGAGGGTGACACAGAGCGACACCTATGAGGATGAGGTGGTACACAAGAGTACATCTATGGGGATGAGGGGGGACACAACTTACAAAGCTAGGAGACACAAGAGCTCTTACAGTCATGGGGATGAGAGAAGGACACAAGAGCTTACAGTCTATAATAAGTGAGACACAAGATCTTACATCTTGAGGTGAGGGGAGAACCATGGCTTACATCTATGATAGGAGAGTACCAAAGCTACGTCTATGAGGATGAGGGGGACACAATAGCTTACATCTGCGATGAGTATAGGGTGTGACACAAGACTTCAGTCTATGAGTATGAGGGGAGGACACAAGAGCTTACAGTCTATGAGATGAGGGGGGGACACAAGAGCTTACAGTCTATGAGGATGAGGGGGACACAAGAGCTACAGTCTATGAGGATGAGGGGACACAAGAGCTTACAGTTATGAGGAGAGGGGGTGACCAAGCTTACAGTCTATGAGGATGAGGGGGACACAGAGCTTACGTCTAGAGGATGAGGGGACCAACTTACAGTCTATGAGGATGAGGGAGACACAAGAGCTTACAGTCTATGAGGATGAGGGAGGACACAAGAGCTTACAGTCTATGAGGATGAGGGGAGGAACAAGAGCTACGTTATGAGGAGGAGACACAGAGCTTATACAGTTATGAGGATGAGGGGGGACACAAGAGCTTACAGTCTTGAGGATGAGGGGAGGACACAAGAGCTTACAGTCTATGAGGAGAGGGAGGTGGACACAAGAGCTTACAGTCTATGAGGATGAGGGGATGACACAAGAGCTTACAGTCTTGAGGATGAGGGAGACACAAGAGCTTACAGTCTATGAGGATGAGGGGACACAAGAGCTTACAGTCTGATGATGAGGGGGGGACACAATAGCTTACAGTCTGATGAGGATGAGGGAGTGACACAAGAGCTTACAGTCTATGAGGATGAGGGACACAAGAGCTTACAGTCTATGGATGAGGGAGGACCAAGAGCTTACAGTCTATGAGGATGAGGAGGGACACAAGAGCTTACAGTCTTGAGGGAGGGGGACACAAGAGCTTACAGTCTATGAGGAGAGGGGGGGACACAGAGCTTACAGTCTATGAGAGATGAGGGGGACACAAGAGCTTACAGTCTATGAGGATGAGGGGGGACACAAGAGCTTACAGTCTATGAGGGATGAGGGGTGACACAAGAGCTTACAGTCTATGAGGATGAGGGGGGACACAAGAGCTTACAGTCATGAGGATGAGGGGGGACACAAGACTTACACGTCTATGAGGATGATGGGGAGGGCAACAAAGCTTACAGTCTATGAGGATGAGGGATGACCAAGAGCTTACAGTCATGAGGATGAGGGAGAGACACAAGAGCTTACAGTCTATGAGGATGAGGGGGGGACACAAGAGCTTACAGTCTATGAGGATGAGGGGACACAAGAGCTACAGTCTATGAGGATGAGGGACACACAAGCTTACAGTCTATGAGGATGAGGGAGGGACACAAGAGTTACAGTCTATGAGGATGAGGGAGGACACGAGGTTGTAAGAGAATTGTATGAAGGTCCTGCTATTCTTTTTAAGGGAACAATATAAAATAATGTTAATAAATAAATGAAAAATTCTGCTGCTTGAACCACGTCATCAGCCGCATCTTATAACAAGCGTCAGTGAAAGTGACTGCGGAGAAGCCGGAGCATGGTATAAATCTGCTGTATACCGAAATAACAGGACGGAGGAGGAACATAGGATGGATCCACATAGCCGCTAGCTAGAAGCATGGTGGTTAGACAATGATAAAGCTACAACCGCTCCCATCTACTAAATCAGATGTTCACCACCTGCGGAGGACAAATCCTCCTAAACATTCTATACGCACAGCAGTATTGGGCTCCTCCACCAAAACACAGGAAAATCCCCCTAACCGACAGAACTGGAAAGATAAAGGAATATCAATACAGTATATAATAGTATAATACAGTATAGTACAGTATAATACAGTATAGTACAGTATATTGCAGTATATAATAGTATAGTACAGTATATTACAGTATAGTACAGTATATTACAGTATATAATAGTATAATACAGTATAGTACAGTATATAACATTATATAACACTGGGCCACATGTATCACTTGTTTTTTCTGTTGTTTTTCCGCCTTTTCATACTGACGCACCATTGTGCTTGTAGCAGGATCACATGTAACTGCCTGAATCTAAGATTGCACCGAAAATTGCGCCAAAAATAAAGTCATTAATAAGAGGCAGGAACTCAGCTCATCATATAGACTCTAACAACGAGTCTATGAGGATGAGGGAGGACACAAGAGCTTACAGTCTATGAGGATGAGGGAGGACACAAGAGCTTACAGTCTATGAGGATGAGGGAGGACACAAGAGCTTACAGTCTGTGAGGATGAGGGGATTGAGGATGAGGGGGTGACACAAGAGCTTACAGTCTATGAGGATGAGGGGGTGACACAAGAGCTTACAGT
Organism: Engystomops pustulosus; assembly: GCA_019512145.1. Classification (NCBI taxonomy): domain Eukaryota; kingdom Metazoa; phylum Chordata; class Amphibia; order Anura; family Leptodactylidae; genus Engystomops; species Engystomops pustulosus. The sequence goes on along the minus strand of WNYA01002916.1, from coordinate 998 downwards.
CTATGAGGATGAGGGGGTGACACAAGAGCTTACAGTCTATGAGGATGAGGAGGGACACAAGAGCTTACAGTCTATGAGGATGAGGGGAGGACACAAGAGCTTACAGTCTATGAGGATGAGGGAGGACATGCCATGTTTTATTATAGGGGTTCTTGCTTTGCTCCCCTACCTGTATCCACCATATTAAGCCCGTAAGCACTCTTCATACAGGCCCCGCACCTCTGCGTTGTACATGTAAGCCTCAGAGAGTGAGGGAGTTAATATTGTATCCCCCCATCACAATTAAAGAGAACCCGTCATGCAAAATAACCCCCCTAATCTAAATATATTTTCATAAACCATAAACCATATATTTTCATAATGCCATTAGAGAGCATTGCCTCTATCCCTTCATTGTCCCTCTACATGCCTGTAAACCTAAGCAATGAGGTTCTAAAGCTGTATGCAAATGACCTGTGAAATGTCCAATGAGTCATTAGCATATTCAAGCTGCCCAGCTTATTCATGAGTGGGAGGTACAGCCACACCCCCAGTGCTCGACTGACAGCTGCTCCATGCAATGGCTGCTCCATGTGCTTGCTGTTGGCCACGCCCCCTGCAGTCTGTGTGTGTATGTGAAAGATACAACAGCTCCAGGATGCAGCCATGTTATAGCAGAACATGTCAGGCACTTGTGTAGCTGATGTCTGTGTATTAGGAGGAAGCAGCATGTCAGCAGATACAATAACTATGCTTTCCTATACATTACATACAGACATGAGCAGGGGGAGGAGAGGGGAGGGGTAACAGGGGTGACATCACTGCCTCTGACCATGTGACCAGCCTAATTTACATAACAAAGAAAATATGATTTTATAATGATTAATGTATGAATTGACTAGATAAAGGCTGTGATGGGATCCTTGTGAGCTGCTACAACAGGTAGAGGTGACAGGACAAGTGACACAGACCTGATGACAGATGTCCTTTAACTATTTAATATGCTGCACCCCACAATT
>WNYA01002915.1:0-32024 GCA_019512145.1 Engystomops pustulosus | reverse complement strand
CCACCAGCAACTCTGGGACTCTGCATGGATATCATCCCACCAGCAACTCTGGGACTCTGCATGAACACCATACCGCCAGCAACTCTGGGACTCTGCATGAACACCAATTACCGCACGCAAACTCTGGGATTGCAGAACACCTACCACCAGCAGCTTGGGCTCTGCATGAATGCAGCATCCCGCCAGGAGTTCTGGGGGCTCTGCATGAATGCCATCCCGCCAGCAGTTCTGGGACTCTGCAAGCACGCTATCCCGCCAGCAGCTCTGGGGCGCATGCGCAGTAACTCCGGCCTCGTTCCCGAGAACGCGCATCTTGGCCGGAGTTACTGCGCATGCGCAGAAACTCCGGCTTCTCGGACGAGGGCGCGCAGCTGCCAGGAGCTGCGCGCCGAAGATCACAGGGTAGGCGGGGGGAAAGCAGCTACTGGGGCTGGAGTAGCCGCCGCCGTAGTCGCTTGTCCGGCTACTCCACGCCCCGTAGCGCTTAATTAAATTAACATATTGGGCCATAAAGTTTATGCTGGAGGCTAGCGGGACGTGAGGATTAGCTCTAAAAAGGGCTATCCTCAGTCCCCATACATCCACCATGTCAGTCACCCACCTTCATGGGGATACTGAATACCACAGGATTAAAAGCTCAGCTTCCAGCATTGAACACAGCTAATCCAGCCTGCCCCTGCATCCAGACTGGTGACACAACTCCTGAGTTCTTCTCCAAGATCACTCCAGTACTGCATTTGTACAACAAACGTTGGCGTGTTGTTACCGTTGGTTGAATAAAGAACTGTAAGTTAGTTTTATGCACAAATTGCCTCCGTCTGGTCCTGCTACGGCTGGTATCACCATCAAGGGCGGCCCATCCATCTACCAAACATGACACTACAGACTCTAATGGCTGCCCCAGGAGAACCAGTACAACAGCCTCTCCCTCCATTTCATTTCTGCCAAACTAACCTGCTGGAGACCTGTCAGGCTGTAGGACAGCCTCCAGTCCCCAACCAAGATAAACTAGCGTGCCTAGGCCGCAAACCGCCAGCTACTCCGGTATTGGCCCAGCTGCCTCCAGCCCCGAAAAAAGGCTGGGCCCGTGGGGGAGTACACAGCGTACCATACCGCCAGCAGCTCTGGGGCTCTGCATGAATACCATACAGCCAGCAACTCTGGGGCTCTGCTAGTATGCCATCGTCGCCAGCAACCTTGGGACTCGGCAGATATCAATCCACCAGCAACTATGGGACTCTGCATGGATATCATCCCACAGCACTCTGGGGAATCTGCGGAACAACATACCGCCAGCAACTCTGGGACTACCTTTATAGGTAGATTCGTGGTGGTAGGTGCCCTTTAAGTAGGGGAACCACCTGTACTCTGAAAATGTATGGGAATATGATCTAAAAAATATAGTGAAATGGCAGAAATACATACTATGTCACCTTATTCCATTAATATGTACATTGTCCAATGCAGATATTTTGGATCTGTATGTAAATCTTTATTGGTTGTCAAAAATAAAATGTGTTTTTATAAAATAAACTTGAAACTGGGTAATTGATTCCCCTTCAAGCAGGACAAAAACCATAAACATAACCAGTTTGAACAATGACCTGAGACTGGTTAATTGTTTAAAAATGTTCTCGATTGTTCTTTGTTCATGTACCTTGTATTAATTATAGCCGTGTTAAACATACCAATCGATAGCATGTACCCAGATCTCTCCAGAGCAGATTCCAACAAATAACAACAAGAAAAGATGGACATAATCCAAAACTACTTTAACATGATCTGGATATGATATCATGTGTATGTAAATAATATAATAGGCTTCTGTGTATATGTATAATTATAAAAATCAATAAAAATGAATAAAAAAAAAAATCTTAAAAAACCCCATAAACATAGCCAAATTGTAATGACCATCTGCTGGCAGGTTTGTGAGACACACCCAGCTTTTCTTTCAACATCTCTCTAAAGATGGTTTGTTCTTGATTGAGCTTAGGGCTGTTTTTGCTGGGGTGAGTGACACAAGTCCTGGCCACTTAGCTACAGTATCCTGGGACTGCACTTGTTGTTTGACCAGACTGTGCTGATGTTAGCTATGCCGATGTTAGCTGGAGCCCTGAATCCCGCCAGCAACTCTGGGACTCTGCATGCGTACCATACCACCAGCAGCTCTGGGGCTCTGCATGCGTACCATATTGCCAGCAGCTCTGGGGCTCTGCATGAATACCATACCGCCAGCAACTCTGGGACTCTGCATGTGCAACGTCCCTGCCAATTCACATATCAGAGGAGTAGTTGCGAATAAGCCCTTTTACTACCAAATACATATAGAGGTAATTGAGCAGCGGTAGATTCTGCCTGAATAGGCAAGGGTTAAAGGAATGTTAATGTTATCATCCAATTAAGTTCCACTATTGTAACTGGAGTGTGATTGGAGAGGAACTAAACCCTTAGTCAGGGGAGGAGTTAGCTCTCTTGGAATCCAGCTTCTGACCAAGGAGCATCATCTCTTAGAGCACCTGCTCTTACTACAGGCATACTAGGCCTCAGCTCTCATTACAGAGCTACAGAGTGTCAGTCCACCTTCAGGGCTGATACTGAATATACCCAGGATTAAAAGCTCAGCTTCCAGCATTGAACACAGCTACATCCCAGCCTGCCCCTGCATCCAGACTGGTGACACAACTCCTGAGGTTCTTCTCCAAGATCACTCCAGTACTGCATTTGTACAAAATCGGTTGGCGTGTTGTTACCGTTGGTTGAATAAAGAACTGTAAGTTACTTTTATGCACAACATTGCCTCCGTCTGGTCCCTGCTACGGCTGTATCACCATCAAGGGCGGCCCATCCATCTACCAAGGACATGCACTACAGACTCTAAGGGCTGCCCCAGGGAGAACCAGTACCACAGCCTCTCCCTCCATTTCATTTCTGCCAACATCACCTGCTGGAGACCTGTCAGGCTGTAGGACAGCCCTCCAGTCCCCATACCAAGCACCATTAAACTAGCGTGCCTAGGCCGCAACCGCCAGCTACTCCGGTATTCTCGGCCCAGCTGCCTCCAGGCCCCGAAAAAAGGCTGGGCCCCGGTGGGGGATGTTACACATGCGTACCATACCGCCAGCAGCTCTGGGGCTCTGCATGAATACCATACCGCCAGCAACTCTGGGGCTCTGCATGTATGCCATCTCGCCAGCAACTCTGGGACTCTGCATGGATATCATCCCACCAGCAACTCTGGGACTCTGCATGGATATCATCCCACCAGCAACTCTGGGACTCTGCATGAACACCATACCGCCAGCAACTCTGGGACTCTGCATGAACACCATACCGCCAGCAACGCTGACTCTGCATGAATCACCATATAACCGCCACAACTCTGGACTCTGCATTACCCATACCGCCATCAACCTGGGACTCGCTGAACACCTACCGCAGCAACTTCTGACTCTGCATGACAAAATCCGCCAGCAACTCTGTCTCTGCATGAACACCATACCAACCAGCAGCTCTTGGGCTTCTGGCGAATTCCATCCCGCAGGAGTTCTGGGCTCTGTGCAGTGAAGTCCATCCCTCCACATTTTCTGGGACTCTGCCACGCACGCTATCTCGCCCGCCAGCAGCTCTCTGGGGCTCGCATTGGATTAATACCATCCCGCCACACACTCTGGGACTCTGCGATGAACACCATTCCGCCAGTCCACTCTGGACTCGGCATGAACACCATAAGCAAAACGACCATAAGCACTCTGGACTCTGCATGAGTACCATACTGCCAGCAGCTCTGGGACCTGCCCCCCCATAAATACCATACCGCCAGCACCTCAAGGGACTGATGCAGGAACCACCCAAATAAACCGCCAGCAACTCTGGGACTCTGCTGAATACCTACCACCAGCAGCTCTGAAACTCTGCATGCAACGCCATTCTTTTGCAGCTCTGGACTCGCTGCATGCACTCGCCAAATTCTGGACTCGTATATTCCCACTGTCCCCTCAGCACCTCTGGGCTTCTGCACATGCCAATCTTCCGCCAAGTCTGGGCTCGCACAGTGCCTCCGCGCGCCTGGCTCGGCATGCCAATCATCCGCCACACTCGGACGACATCTGCTGCAATGCCATCCCTGCCAGCAACTCTACCTTCTGCGCATCCTCCCAGCTTGTACCGTATTCCTACTGTCCCCTCAGCAGCTCTAGGGCTCTGCATGCATGCCATCCTGGCCGCTGGACTTCTCAGCATCCTCTGCCCTCTGGACTCTGCATGCACGCCAATCTCCTGCCCACTCTGGGCTGCTGCATCAGCCATCCCCCACAGCTCTGGGCTGAGCATCCAACGCACGGCTGCTCATGCCATGCCATCCCAACAGCAGTTCTGGGACTCTGTATTCCCTCTATCCCCTCAGCAGCTTTGGGGCTCTACAATGCCGCATCCCTCCCTCCAGCAGCACTGGACCTGCATGCATGCCATCTCTGCCACACGCTCTGGACTCTTGCATTGCATGTCATCCCTTCAGCAGCTCTTTGACTCTGCATGCATCCCTCCGGGCGCGCATCGTTCTGGGGACTACTGTATTTCCCACTGCCCCCTCAGCAGCAGTCCGGGGCTCTGCAATGCATGCCATCCCCGCAGCAGCTCTGGGGCTTCTGCATGCAATCATCGCTGGCCGCGCTCGGGGACTCTGCTGCAAACGCCATCCCCGCCAGCAGCTCTGTACTGCTGCAATGTACGCCAGAATGTTGATTAGAATGAGAAACAAGTTTCGCTAAATGAAGAGTCAGTCCATTAATAGGCCCTATAGGAACCTGTCACATTTGTATTGTGAAATGTGGTGACCAGGTTCCCTATATTTGTCTTTAATGTGTAAGTACTCTGTATGTGTAAAAGGGTAAAACAACATAAAATGCATGTGCCATTGATAACATCATAAATTCTAAATGGTTTCCAATTTCTGAACAACAATGTGGGCTTTGTTGGCAATGTGAGACCTGTTTAGCAATACTCATGGAAATGGATTAACGGAGCATTAAGTATGCATTTTACACCATAATGTTTGGTAGGGAGAAATTACCAGTGCTGGTATGAAGATGAAGAACTCTCTACATCCTTGGTTCTTGTGAATTAAGAAGCAAGAAAAAAAGAAAAAAAATATGCAATAATATGTAGACTACATTGCTTTGCTATTTCTTTTCATATCTTAATGTTTCCACAAACCCTCTGTAAATTCATGAATCACCCTGGTCTAGATAATTTAATTCTATATGTTTCTATTTTTTTGTATTGTAATGGAAAGGTACCATGATTGACACCACAGTGGCACATTTACGAAGAGGTGCGTTTACGTCTCTCCGTACTTGTGCCAATTGATTATGCAAGAATTGTCACACTCCCTAAGTTAAAAGGTGCACAAAACAAGGGGTGTTGGAGGAGTGCAGAGGGGCGCCAGATTCAAGGAGAACATGCACAAAATCCGAATCTGGGTCACCCTGCACTATCACAGCAACTGCATATATCAGTTGCAACTGTTCTTTCCCGCTGCAATCTTTGTCATTTGCTAAAAGTTTTAAGTTCCCAAATTTAATGCCTGGGGATTGACAAACAAAACTAAAATATCACCTAAATTGTACTATTCTTACCAACAAAGCCCTTCCACACTCGTTGCAAACATGACAATCAGTATTTTTAGTGTTTCTGTTAACATATGCCCAAAAAGTGTACTCAAATCACCCACAAAATTATATCCCAGTGTATGTATCCTGTTCTCGGTCATTATGTGAATTGAATATTCATTTTCCTCGCCGCAGGTCTGCGCTGTAACTAGGCAATCATATCAGTGGGTGTGAGTACTAGCTTTCTTCGCTCTGGTCTTTTGTTGCCTGGTCACTTGCATGCAGTTGAAAGACCCATGAAAGGTATGTGATGTTTTGAGCTGAACATTGTTTCACCTTTTAGATGGCAACTACTGAACTAAGGACTTATGAGCTCATGAATGAATTAGGACTACAATGGCAGCTTGAATTGATAGTCATCAGCAGTGTGCTTTCTGTGTGTTGATAGATTTGAATGACCTTCATCTTCTCGTCAGCAATAATCAAGAATGCAGGATAGAGAATTTTTCTGTGGTCATCATAAGTATGTGGTGCACATGGAAAATAGTGTTATCTGTCCAACCTTTGCTTGTATGGCCTAAAGTTTTAATTTTCTATCAGTTGACACACTGGGCAGGCAGCTAAGGAGCAGTACCGATTTTCATCCCAGCAGGGGCTACAGCTAGTGTAGTTGGGACTATTATATGATATACCGTCTATATTGTGGATTCAGACATTTCACAGTGATATTCCGCATCTACATTGGATGTTCCATATACCAGACAGACGCATGGTCGCACCTCTAACCTCTGAGACTAAGCATATTGAGAATGTGGGTACGACCCCGACTCCCATCGTATAAGCCGAAGTGAAAGGGTAGACTCAGATCCAATGTATTTCTATCACTTCGTATCAGTTGTCACGGTCCTTCTGCGGTTTTTCCTTTGTTTAAGGATGTTAGAGGCTTATAACATTGTAGTGCATTTTTGCACGATTTTCACGAAAATCATCAAAACCTACTTTGGAGGGTCCATTAGTTAGTAGTGATTTTAATAAGGCCTACATACCAGAACACCCCCAACTAAATTGACACCATTTTAGAAACTCAAACACCCCTCAAATATGTCAAAACACTGTTGGAATTTTGTTAACCCTATAGCGTTTCATGAAGGAAAGCCAACCAAAACAGAGGAAGTCCCCAATAAGAGACCACCTTTGGAAGTAACACCCTTGAGGAGATTTATGAGGTGTATTTGTGTGTATTGCCCCAACAGGTGTTTAATTCATTAAGGCCCAAAAGGGAAAACAAGTGAAAATGTTCTAAAAAAAGGTTTTGTAAGCCACCACGGGATAAGAGATTAACAAACCCCCTAAAGTTTAAACTATTTCTCTAAGCACAGAACTGCTCACAAGAAGGCTCAGAGGGAAAGAGGGCCGTTGGCCTTTTAGAAGCCAGATTTGACAATCATCTTTCCAAGTGCCAGGATACATTTGGAGAGCCTAGTGGTACACCAACACAGAGGGAACCCCACACAAGTGTCACCATTTGGAAATGAACCCTTTGGAGAATTAGCAGGTGATATGTGTATTTTGTCCGTAAAGGTGTGATAATTAGACTAAATAGGACCAAAGGTGAAAATTTTCTTATAAAGGTCATTTTAAGCCTAATTTTTTTAGTGCCACAAGGGATAAAAATGTTACTACCCTAACCCCCCAACAAAATGTGTAAACCTATTTCTCTCGATGTAGAATACCCCCATGTTGGTAGAAAGGGGACTGTTTGCCTTTTAGTGCCAATTTGACATATGTTTGACCAGCATGTTGGAGAACCCTAGTGTATAAAACGATCAAAATCCAAAAAGTGACCCTAATTTTTGAACGACACCCTTTGAGAATTTTGCAATGTGTAATTATGTATTTGCCCTAACAGGTAAATGACAATTTGCCCTACATTAAAAAGTGAAAATTTCTCCTATAAATGTCACTTTAACCCTCAATTCTTGTAAGCCACAAGGAGATAATTAATTACCAACCCCGAAAAAAGTTGTAAACTATTTCCTCCCAGTGTAAGAATACTCCCACATGTCATATGAAAATGCTTTATGGGCCCAGTAAAGAAAGTGATTTTGTCTTTTAGAGGCAAATTTGACAGAAATCGCACTGTCACAGTGTAATACCATTGGGGGAACCAGTAGTGGTACCAGAACAGATGAGAAAACCCAACAATTGTTGGAATGACCCCCTTGGGAATTTATCAAGGTTAATATTGGTGTAGTAACTAACCACCCTCGTGTAATGAGAATTTGAACGATATGTGGTTTCCAATAGGATGTGCAATGGAGTCCAGATGCGAATTTGCAATTGTTCTGGAAAGTTCAGTGCCCTGCTATGTGGCGCCGTTTTGTGGCCCCCCTTGTAAAAATACAGGGGTATAGGGAGCAATGTGACCTAACCTTGTTACAATTGAATTCATTTTACACCGAAATGGAATTCCCAACATGGTTGGGCGTGACATTGTGAAATATGTTCGTATAGAAGGCTGGAATTACCAAGGGACCAACTAAACTTGTCCTCTTGGTTTCGCAGGCGCTTAGTAGATGTAGTGTCCATCCTAACTCTCTTCTTGTGGAACAGTACACTTTTTGTCCTACCTTTAGAACCACAGAATTCACCGGGAAACATGCTGTCCTGGCAAAACCAGAACTCCTAATCCGTTCTTGTCCCATTTAGGTTTCCTTGAATATCTCTCCTCTTGAAACGAGAAAGATACTGGACAGTGACCTGCACATTGGAGCAGCTCGTGACGATTGTAACAAGTCATCTGTACAATGTACAACCGCAGCGCTTTTGTGCCATATCGTTCGTTTTCCGTAGGAGAAATTATCGCCAAGTGGTTCGCTCTATTATCACCAGCGATGCCCCATTGTGACGATATTGATGCTTTTTGGCTGGACCAAAGCAACCAGCCATAGCACAAACATGACAGAGGGGCTAACAAACCCTCTGGACTGTCAAGGCACATTGGTGTTACTGTAGGAACCAGCCGCCACCCTGCCCGATCACCGTGTCTACCAGACATGGTGATAACGTGTATTACTGAAGTCATAAGTAAAAATTTGCAGCTATTGGCTGCTCTGCATTGATGCCAATAGCAGGGATCAGACTGGGGGGATGCCGGGGGGAAGTAACCCTTCTCTCCATGGGGCAGAGGATGGCTGTCAGGAACATCTCCATCTTGCCCCAATCACGGTGTCTGAACCGTGGTGGGCAAGTCACTAATCCGCGCCACCCTTTCTAATAACACAAGCGCGTTGGGAATAGGCTATACATCTTTATTTATTTCTTAGAGCAATTTGAACATAATGGCTTAGTTTTTTCACTGTAAAAATAGACCCTTTATTTAGTGGGTTTTAGCTTAGTTGAAGCAATTTTAACATTTCTTTTCGTGTTGATGAAATAAATAATCAATCTTTTTTGGATTTTATACATTTTTTTTGGGGGGGGGTTCACCTTGCATAACATATATATTATCTTTATTCTACTATCAACAATTACGGTGATACGCTCATTTTATAGAGTGTTTGAATATTTTTCCAATTTATTTGAAGAAAACTAAATAGAAAAAGACTGCATTGTTTTAGTATGCCATTTTTATAGCACAGACATAGTATTTTTTGGTTGACGAGCTGGTTGTGAGCTTATTTTTTGCGTGACAAGTTGTTCTTTTCAGTGGTATCTTTTGGGTGCTTGTAACTTTCGATCACTTTTTAGAACATTTTTTGTAAAGCATTTGAATAAGAGATTTTTATTTTATGGCAGTTTTTTTGGTTTTTTTTTTTACCCACTGCACCGGTGCGGTCCCATTATGATTAGGATTTTTTACAGATTGATAACGGACTCGGCAAATACCAAATGGTGGTTTTTTTGTGATTTAGTGTTTTTTATACTTTATGACTTGTTGATATGGAAATGTGGGTTTTTGTGGGACGTCAACTTTCTTTTAGTATTTTTTTTTATTATAAAACCTTTATTTAGTGTTTTAAACACTTTTTTTTTACGTTTATTGAACATCTTAGCTTGAACAAGGGATCTTCTGATTTTCAGGTTTTTCAAAACTGTCGTGCACGCTCCAGAGCCTAACGTAAACCACAACTGGTGTAACACGACGCAATAATACATGGGCATATGTGTTTGAATTGCATTTAAAATTCTTTGTAACGCAACATAAAAACGCACAACAACATTTGCATTTTTTACCATCATTATAAGTGATTAGTGTTAGATACATTTGCCTGATGCGGAAATGCACTTCAAAATGCACATGAAAATGCATTGTGTAACTGGCTAAAAATGTACAGGTAAATTCATTTAGTAGTATTTGGGGCCCCTAGATCTATTTTAATTGTGGATCTCGATGCCTCCGAGTTGGTAACAGTACCGTGAAGTTTTGGCTTCTCAGTTCTGTTTGCCTGTTTTATGTATGGCGATTTTGTTAACCTGAGTTTTTGTCACTTATTTGGGGCAAATTTGTGGCAAACCCACAACAACTGCAATGTGAACTTATTCTTATACATATTATTACAACTACTGTAATTTTCGGACTAGAAGGCGAACAGATTATACGGCGCACCATCAATAAATTTCCTGCTAAACATCTAGGATCATATATAAGGCACTACAAGGTCGCCACGCGGGGTTTTTAAGAAGGCGCATCTGATTATAAGATGGAATGACCACAGGTGCAGATCTGTGCACGTCAGGCAGCTGTTGTCTGTAGTTACTGTGCATATTATTAAGTGCACTGGACGATAAGGTGGCACCTTTGATTTCTGAAGAAAAATGAAAGATTTTGTTGGCGCTTATAGCGCGAAAAATACAGTCAGCTAAAAAGTTGCATTAACACAGGCAAGTGTACACTTTTTTGTGTAAACGTGTGCACCATATTACAGCATACCAAAACTTTTGAACACATTTTTATTTTTCAAAGTATTAAAAAATATCAATAAAAAACTAGATACTTTTTACTTAATTGTGGTGTTTTCTATTGTATGCTTTATAAAGTGTGCTTTCAGTAAATTTCTTACTTGACTGTTTTTCTGCTTTGCTAACCTAGATTCTGTATGCCTCTTTGAATGAATGGAAGTATGGCTTATCCTAATGGTGGACATGGGGGCTGGTGCTGATTCAAGCAGGAATTAGAAGATTTTCTCCCCTGCGAGGACAGATGCTATAGTAGCTGCCTGCAGGGGAATCCTCTCTGAGATTTGTTTAATAACAAGAATACATATAGAGATATCTAGAGAGATCTCGGAGAAGATCCTCTCTGTAATTCAGTGGCATTGAACTTGGTGGTAACATGTGTAACTCTATAAGTCTAGTTTAGTTCTTGGTTAAAGTCCTCTCATTCATATAGTACTGCAAGACTGTGGATGAGCACTGTTTTTGCCCTACAAGGGAGAGTGTAGTTTAAGCCCTGTCTATCAACAATAATTGATTTAATAAGAGGGGAGATATTTGTCCAAATATCTCAAACCTGGGGCAAACTACCTTAGTGCAGTTTGTGTTAGATAGCAATGAGTCCTCTTTCACACTGGTGTATGCTCTCCCATGCGAGCAGGCAGAAGGTGTGTCACAACCGTAAATACGGGTAAAGAATAGAGCAATCTACAGGGGGGGCATACGTCTACGGAACGTGGGCCAATAGGTCTATTTTAAATTGTTGGGCGTATTGCACATTGAAAGGCATTTGACCGGATGCCTACCCATACTCAAAACAAATACGTAGGGTAGAATGGAATGTAAAAAAAATGGCATGTGAAAGCAGATCAGTCATCTAGACTGTTTTTCAAAGTGTGTACACATTTTTTTTTTGTTTTCAAACAAAACAAGGTACCTTTCAGAAAACACACAAACAAATTTGCTCATAAATAATGTGTTGCAAAATCCTCCTAAGCACAGATTTCAAAGTGTCGGAACCACGAGATTTCGCAAAAACCTGGCAAAACAAAAAAAACAAAAAAAATGCCAGCACAAAAACCCTTTACAAAAAACATAGGGCACGCTCAAAGGTGTTCTTCTTTTTAGTGCAACGAGTAAATCACTGGCGCAGACACAATCAGAATATTTGGGCCTGGTTAGGTAGCCACGAGAGGTATAAACACCATATCATGGACAGGGGACAGGTTTCATTACTTAGTTCCTGATTGAAGACTGCCTACTTATCTATTAAAATAGATTCCCTCCTCCCTCTCCCCTCTGCCCCACATCTCTCAAAAAAGATCTTATGCACAAGCTACATGGATCTGAGCATGGGGGGGTTCAAATGTCAGCAGAGCATCTACATTCATCAGCTGGGGTAACCCATCTAGTGAGCAATTAGCCAAGTAGACATTACGAAAGTGCAACTTCAATGAACTGCAAAGAATACTACGCAAAAATTACAAGAATATAACATGTTTTATTATTATTTGGACTTATCTTTTAATAAAAATTAGTTTGAAACTTTAGTTACTCTTAAAAAGGACACCACCACCATGTGACTTATTATAGATGTGTAGCACTTACATACAGGCTTTCTTTCTGGGGATTCAGTCCTGAACAGTCTTAAGAGCTCAGGAATGGCATCATTAACTAGCAGGACTATGAGTGTGTGGTGTGAATAAATTAAAAGAGACGGCAGCCCGAGAGGCACTCTGGTGACGTCAGCCTGATACGTCACATTTTTTAAAACTCTTTTCCAGTTGCATTCCTCTTCCTGCTCGCCACATCAACCCCAGTCGAGCCTGTAAGTGCTACCCATCTATCATCATAAGTCAAACTTTACATGTCCTTTTAAAGTTTCCTTTATACACTTACAAATGGCAAATCCTGTATAGAAATTACTGTTATCATGATAACATGCTTTGCAGGTTAATCACATTCCTTGTGATAATGTATTTCATCATGTAATTCTATATTAGGAATTCAGTGGATATACATCTAATTACTGCGACATAATACACTGTGCTGTCGTGGGATTAACTACAAAACCTTTGTTAAATATACGCACCCATCCGAAAAACTTAAAAAAGGGTTTGATGTCTAGACCGTCTTTTAAATAATTGTTACAAGAACAGTCTTAGCCCACGATGTAAGGTAGGCCTATGGGTTTTTCCTGCTTGCATTGTTCACTAATATATCTGCTGTATATTAATTGAACTGCTCTTTAAGTCCTTTAGTGTGGCCTTAAATGTCATCTATCTACACGGATTACCATTCTCCTGTCGGATAATAAACATTCCTGTTATGTCTCTATACTTAAAATTGAAATGAATGACTCTTCTATTTCATTATACACTTAAAAATTTCATGAATTAACATTATGTTCATTTCCATTGCAATGAAAGCTATGCACAGAAGAGCTTAATAAAAGCACTAACATCAGCGAGAACCTTCAGACCCCTTAAACTGTAACAACATGTAATATATTTGTTAATACTGTTCTGCACAATCAATGTCCTTGTTAAGGCATTGTAATATAACTGTTTTTAGTGTCTACCAGGGGTCCCCCTACTAGAACAACCCGGACTTACAGACCCCCGAGTACCCCCCCACCCCTCTGCCCCCCCCTCTGGTGAACTCTCGGATGCTTTCCTATTCCCAGCTTCAATGGAGAAGCTGTAGGTGTCTGTAAATGAGCTTTATTGATTAATCTTGGAAAAAAATTTTGAAACTCCAATTGTCGGTGGGGGTCAACATTTTTTTTTGTCTGGAAACTACAATTATATGCGTTTCGACTTACCTACAAATTTCAACTTAAAACAAACCTAATGGAACCTTGTAAATCTGTACTAACCCTCGAACTAACCTGTATACAATAATTGCACATAAGTTTAATATTTATAACATTACTCTAGATAAACTATATATATTAACTGGGGGACATTTATTATTTTGTTTATTATTTCCTTTCTTCAAAAAATGGAAAACTGTGCAGAAGTTTTGCCCCCGTTTCTTGCCCCTCTTTCTTGCACCTTATGTATGAGTGTGTCTGATCACAAATTTTGTGTGTTCCGACACTAAGCCACTTTTTCGCTGTCACTTTTTTGCTGGTATTTCTATTTTTCTGGAGCTGACTTCATTTTTTGTGGCCAGTTTTGACACCTCCACTACAGCAGCTCAGTGCAAGTCGATGGAATTCTATTTCCCTTCGAATTTCCCCTGCTTGAATGGTGGAGTCAGTTCTTAAGCCTTTTTGGTTCAGGCAACCAAGCATTAATTCCCTGCACAACAAACTTAGATCCCCACAAACGGAGATTCCCATTGAAATATAGCACGTTTACTTACAGTCACCACCCTGCGTCCAATTGATAAATGCCCCACCACTGTGTTTTCTCAAAAAGGTAACGCATGCTTATGTCAGTTTGTTCTGTAGTTTTTTGGTTTGTGAGCACATGGTGTATTTCTTTTATCTCGCTTGACAGTCTGTGAGTGATTTGTACACCACCGTTGGTTTCCTCCTGAAATTCTGCTAAACTGTATTGTCTGAATTTTGGATCGGGCTCAATAACTGCACTGTTATCGGGATTCTAACATCACAAAATCAACCTATTCTAATTTCCTTTCCTGTTATATAACGTTCATTTTTTTTCGCTCTGTATCATGGTGTTTTGAGACCCTTTGCTTGTATCTTTTTTGCCTTGGGATTTTTCTACTGTTTTTCTTCTTTCTAACTGCATTTTTTCCTCCTGGTTCTGACGCACCTCTGGTGACTATGCTCCTTTCTCTTCTGGTTTGCACTTGTTGGGTCCCTGGGAAGGAAATGTTTTAATAGTGTGTTCTTCCCCAATAGGGTGGGTTAGGCAAGTAGGCAGTTACCACTGAAAGGGCTTAGTTTCAGAGACTGGTCTCTTTCTGTGTCACCTTGCCATCCCAGTTTCTGCATTTCAATACATTCTAGACTCTTTCACTTCTAAATCAACTGCTATGTTTTCTGCTATAAACTATACTTAGCGGGATGAAGGAAATATAGGGGGCGGACAATTTTCTTTCTTTCTCTTGTTCATATCCCCCCTCCTCTCCCATCTATATGAAATTTGATTTAAATAAAAGCACAACTGAAAGAAGGCTGTTAGCAGGTACCAAATGGAGGGATAGCGTTTGGACGGCAGTACTTGTTCAATATGCAAATGCCCCAAGCAATGTTTTCCTTATAGTTGTTGGAAACTAGCCTGTAGACCTGCACACTTACAGTTGGTCAGAGATTATGTTTAGCTGCTGCAGACAACAATGAATGCAGATGTTGAGGATAGGAACTGCGTCTTTGACAGTATATGGATGGTAGGTTTCCATACAATGTAAGAAGGCGGCTATTGAATAAAACGTGGCATGATAGTAAAGGGCACCCATCCACATAGTGCTCCAATTGTCCACAACTCTTTTTT
Organism: Engystomops pustulosus; assembly: GCA_019512145.1. Taxonomy (NCBI): domain Eukaryota; kingdom Metazoa; phylum Chordata; class Amphibia; order Anura; family Leptodactylidae; genus Engystomops; species Engystomops pustulosus. The sequence continues at coordinate 17,014 of WNYA01002915.1, read as the reverse complement.
CAAATATTCAAAGACACCGAAATTTCCCGATTTCTGCCATGTTTGGAAACAAAACACCAAAGAATATGATTTAGGTCACTATCAAAATCTAACACAGCTAGAAAATACTAATGAGGTGACCTAGGGCGTATTGCTCTTAGAAAGTCGTAAACTAAACTTCACAAAAGTGTCTTCCGTTTTTCCGTGTCTCGATGTCGACGATTCATTCAAATTGATGCACACAGAATATCATTGAATCTAGCACTTCCCTGCCCCAATTCGTTGGTGGGACACAAACCTTTAACAATAGGGGTGGCAACACAGTTGCCAGTCTTAGATATAAAATAATCGGTGCTCGGGACTGCACCCCTATTTTTGTTGCTGGAGGTCTATTCTGCGCTTTCGCCACAAAGGGTCCACGTGCAGTCCAATACGGTGCAGCCGACCCTCTTACCAATACTGTTGCAATGCCATTTTTTTCCCATACAAAAGGTCTAACAAAAAGGTGGCGCAAACTGTGCTCATATATTCCATAGTTTTGTTATTTAAAAAAGGCAATGCAAAAAGTGAAGTGAAGGAGTTTAACTATAAATTTTTCTCGCTCAAGTGATCTGTCATAAGTGTGTTGCTGGAGGGGTTCTATTTCATCCAATGACATATGTGACAGTGGTATTGGGAGATTCCATAGAGATTATATTGTTCATGAGTTTCCGAATCAGTAAACCGCCGGGTCTTGTTGGTATTAAACAGCAAGAGCTCTAGGCTTTGCTAATTGAGTGGAGTGCCACTTATTTAATGGTCTGTATTTGCTCAAGTAGCTAACATGAATGCATTTAAAGTATTCTCAGTACATTCAATATGGACAGAAATTTACAGGTCACATTTAAGTGCGTGGAATACGAAAAGGGTTTAAATGGGAGCGTATATAGTAGATAATCATTACAAATGATGTGTAAATTTAAAAATATAATTAGTTCCTTGGCTTTAAGAATAATGTGGCCAGCTAAGTGCACTATAATAAGCTATAAAAATGATGGAGTATATTCCACATTCCCAGCCATTCCGCCAGACTAATAAATTTTGCTCAGAATTTCTACTTACAGAATACCAAATAAAGTGACGCCTCTTAATATAGCGACAAAGTATGATGTCATAATTCAAATTGCACTTTGATGGCAGAAGACGGAGTAAAGGCTGTGATGGACAGGTTAGAAGAATTGCACTGTATTCAGGGCAGTGTGTGAGAAAAATGTGCACAGTGAGCATAACACTTACTCCTGCCATTATCATCTTAGCACATAGACAACTTCGCTCAAACAGGTACTTGGCGAAACGTAAGGAAGCTGCTCTCAAACTAAACAACTCTTTGGTTTGCTGAAATCCATATATTCCAGTCAATTGCAAGAGTCCTAAATTCAACTGTGCTTAGTGTTTTTTCAAAATAAGCAGTATCTTGGGTTGTGAGCTTAAACCCTACATTTAAATAGCTGAGTCTGCGTTTCACGGTCATCTTGATTTTTAAAAAATAGCAGTGTGGTTTATGCTAAATTCAGGAATATCCCAAGAGACCCCCAGGGGGTGCAGTTGTTAATACTGTAGGTACACCCTATAGGCCCACCCACCAAAGTGAGGCATGGTCAATTGACAGTGCTTCAAATCATCACAGGCCATCAAATGATTTGCAAGGAGTCTCCATCAACTCCTCTGGAACAGATGAGCTGGTAAATACCTCTGGAGACACCAGTTTTTAGGAGAAGACTGAGCGAAACCCTAACGGGGAAACACAACACAGAGAGGCCCGTGATGATGCTCATCGTTGCACTTTGCACTCCAGCAGGCATACAGACGAGCTGAGTGAGTTAGTTTGCCCCTAAACTGAACTCCTCAAACTGGCGAGGGTGGTGTACGAAATAGCGGCCAGCAACCTTGTGCCAGCCAGGCTTAATGCACATTCCGTTGCAGAGCTGTCTCAACTTTGTGGTGGCAAGTTCCTGATCAATTACACAGACATGCCGAAGCTGCCGAAAGTGTTAGTTGGCTAATATTTTGGAGGTGCCACGCACCAACCATTCTTCTTCTTTGCCTACCTACACTGAAGAGTAACTTTGGCCTTCGACACCCACGCCTGAAGCGTCATGTAACCACGGTTACTGGTGGAATCCAAATTTTGCATTACTAGAAAGTAGCAGTACGGAGCGCGTGTTTTTAATTCAACTCCATAAGGTGCAGGGAGTCTTAAGTAGAGCCCATACGGCTCCCCGACTGAAAAACCTTGTCCTTTGCCTCGGGGCAGCCTTGCCCCTAGCAGCAATACTTACTACAGTGCCCGTGCAACTACCGGCGAGTTTCCTGATAGCAGTGTAGATTCTAGGATGACCACCACTGTGGATCCATGTCTACAAGGATAGATGTGGCTATGCCTTCATTTCCACACAGTACAAGACACATGAAGAAAAATTGAGGGATTACAGCCTCAAATGGGTGGAGGCTACTACTACTAGTGGGAATCTGATCGAGTGCCCATCCAACATTTAGAGCGAGGGGCTATCACCATGGATATACCAACCCGCTCTCAGGATGCACAAGCCACCCTTCTGTGGGTGTGAGAATAGCCATTTGCCACAAGTCAAGAATGGTCCTGTTCAGATTTTCTCCATCCATCTGTGTCTCCACCACCACATTGGACTATAGCAACATAACACCAAGAGGCAGACGATAACTCACATCGTGGTGGAATATTATTTGATCTTGACCCTCACACAGCTCCTGGCTTTCTGAAGATGGGTGCATCCTCCCGTTTGCAATTTGGGTAAGAAACTTGGAGATATGCGGGGCAGCGCACTGTGCAGTCAAGACCCCCGCCGGGCACCACGGAGGCTGTTTCACGACAGAAGATGTGCCACATATCCAACAGTCAATGTGGACCCCCTCACTTTCATCTAAGAGATGATGTGAACTATGTAATTTGGCTGTAGAAACCTTCTTTCGTGTGGTCGGAAATATGTAATTTGAATCTGTCGGATGAGGGTATTCATTGAGTGGGTTAGTAGAGCAAGTTTAACAGAAACGGTTCAACGACACCACTGAGCCCCTCCAAGTTCATACAAACAGTACACTTCTTCTTGTAAGATTTCTTTCTCCCTGGAGGTGATTCTTAGATTTTCTAGGTTTCAGACGCATTATATTGAAAAATGTTTTAATCAATTTGTGAGGACGCCGTCAAACAGTCATGTAACCCCGCCTCCTGCATTCAGTCCTGCATGCTGCTCTGCCCATTCCAATGCTTTAGTCGAGTCTCTCGTCCTAGATCTCCATGCAGAACAGACAATGACATCACCATTGGAGTCAGAGGCATGGGCACAATGCAATGTGGTTTGGCGCGAGAGACAGGACTGACTGCCATAAGGCAGGAGTTGTGCTGTGTAGAAGTGGGGTTTCCTCGCTAGAACGCGAGCTGTGATGAACATGCACCTAGAAACGAGTAGCAAAGCTGATTTTTTCTGTCAGCCCTCTGCGGCTGCAACCTAGAATCATGCTACAAACCACCTAACAAAACACCTCGAAGCACTAGCTATATGCAAGTAAGATGTATCGTATGTGCGTCCTCAATCAAAAATAAACACGGTATTGCACGCGACTGTGACCTCCCAAGACGGAGGGCAATGTGCCGACTTAAACATCATCCATATACATTTACACCTTTTGTACATACATAAGAACGAATGTAAGAAATGTGATCAAATGGTCGTCACAGGTCCTCAAAATGGTAGCAACTCACCCACAGACGCTCGTGCACCCAAGTTATGAAAAAGTGATTGCAGCGTCAAAGATGGGCAATTTAGTTTTTTTCCTTTTTTCGATCCACATTGTGTTCATCTTTGATAACACTGAAAAATGATTAAACGCGCATAAAACAAATAAATTGTATCACAAGCGATAGTACCGAACACACCAAAGAAATAAAGATAGGTGTTTTTGGTGCGAAGATGGAAAGTCGGCGTTTTTCTCCACATTTGGGAATTTTTTTTTCCTGCTTCCCCAGTACAACAGCAGGGAATATAATACATCACAGGAAAGTAAGAATTTGTTACGCAGCCAAACTAGAGCCCTCCAGCGAAAAGCTCGTGCTCACATAAATGAAAAGATATTATGGGATTTTTAGAAGGTGAGACGCGCAGAAATGAGCTATAAAAACCCTGTCTTTCCGTAAGGTTAATTTGAAATATGGTTTCAAGAATGGAAATGCAATCTCTGCGGTTGGACTTCAAATATCCTTATGTAATCTATACCAGTTGGGGGTATTGTATTTCTATAATTGCTCTGTTTCATTTTCCACAGAGATACTTTACAGTGACACAAGGGTGGTGAGTTCGATTCTTCTTTCACGCGGGTGAATTGACGTACTGTCGAGGATTGTTTTAGAATGATGCTCTGTATGTTAATGTTTATGATGTGCTTATAATTTAAAGAGAATTCCCATGTTGATTATGCAAACAACATACCTTGAGAACGCCTGTAGCTACATCGATGCAGAATCTTGTTTCAACTATCGAAATACATAAGAGTGATCTTTCCCTGAGTTGGTGTTTTGCTTAAAGAATCCCATTGTACACATTCGGACCTTGGGGAAAGGTCTGCCATAATAAGGCCGCATTACGTGGTGACATTCATGACGCAGCCAGGGGGATGGTTGCAGCGATGACTTCATACTTTTACTTGTCACTTCAAGGTCATAATACATGAGTACAAGTCATTCCTGTGCACGTTGCAGTAACTGACATGTAAGCAGAGAGAAGAGACCACGGCAAGCAAAGGAGCGACAAGCTTACAATGTATCCTGCGAATGTAGACATGTGTTATATTCTCCTTAGCGAAAGCAAGCGCCTCAGGCTGCAGCGTTAAGCTGATTAAGCTCAATGATATGAGTCAGTCTACGGCAGCAGCATCTTAACCCGCGGTAGGCAGCAGCGACCTGATAGTAGCGTCCCTCGCGGCTGATGCTTAGCGCGGAGGCTGGGGATGCGTTTACTAATTCATCGGTCTGCTCTGGTCCGACGTGGAAGACGGTAGATTTCACCTTTTGCGCCTCACACGATTCTCTTTACCCGTGACGCTTGGCTGGTCAGTCCTGGTCTATACATGCTGAAAGCAAGCGCTAACACCGCGATCGGAGCGTGTTCTATCCGACCGCTGTTGTTTAACCCTTTACAACAACACCCGCCGGTCACTAACATGACCGGATTACTTCTGTAAGGGTTTGTTTGTGCTGTGGATCGGATAGCCCCCGCTTGGCACTTAACCCGGGTGGATCCGATCCATCTATTGGTTGCAGCTCCGGGACTGGCATAGTGCCCCGGAGCTGCCGCGTCCCATGGCAGTCATAGACCCCTCTCGGGTCCTGACTGTACGTGTCCTGAGCATGTGCGCAAGCTTGCCTTAGGACTTTACAGTCACTGCTCGACCAAAATAGTATTGGAGAGCAGTGTGTTGACTTAAACACCAGTGATCAGAGCACACTGGGTCAAGTTCAAGTATGTTATAAATAAAAATATGCAAAAGCATTAAAAAACACACCATTATAAATAAATACCAAAGTAAATTAATAAAAAATATAAGCCCCTAAAATTGTCACGTTCCAACTAAAAACACTTAAGTAAAGTAATAAAAAACCAACAAAACACAACAAAACCCCGCATTTTGGTATGGCGTGTCCGTAACACATCTGTAATAATAAACAGATCGGTTACTGACCCGCACGTAAACCGTCCGTATAAAAAAAAACGAAAAACAGTTTCCAAAGAAAAGGAGTAATTTTTAATCTAATCCAATAAAAAAAAATTGTCTAACCAAGTTCATTTAAAAAAAATTTATTACACTACTCAAAAATAAGCCCACTAAAAGAACAACTCTTCCGCAAAAATACAGCCCCTAACTGATTCATTGCCCGCACAATAAAAACGTTATAGTATATGGAAAAGATGTGAGCTAAAATGCACAAGATGTTCTCCAAATTGGTTTTTTTTAGTCACAATTGCAATAACATACAAACAATACCCCCCACATATTTGGTGATCCCTGCGTCCATAACAATCGCATAAAAACGAATCGCTTTAGATCCGGCAAGTTCACCGTTAAAAACAAAACACAAAAAAGGGTCCAGAAAAAGATCATTTTCATTATACCCTATTGAAAAATGCTCTAAAAAGGGGATTTAAAAAATGGTATGAACCTCTAAAATAAGACCACTAAAAGAGAACAAAATCCTTTTCTTCGCAAAAACATAGCCCTCTTAAACGATTTGTGAGGCGAAAAATCAAAAAGTTATGCATATGAAAGACAGGTGATGCTAAAGAGACAACTTTGTGCCCAATTACTTTTATGCCACTAAAAATGGAAAAATAAAAAAACATTATATAAATGAGGGTCTTTTGTTTAATCGTGGAGACCCATAGAATAAAAATAATATAACTATGTTTTATGGTAGGTAAACAGCCAAAGAAAAACCCCATAAACTTCCTGCAAGTGATGAGTTCATTCCTCCTCCCACAAAGAGTTAATAAAATTATCACATTAGCCTATAGATTCCCCCAAATCGTAGTACCAGACAGTGCAATCTCATGGCAAAAAAGAAAGAAGCACCTATAGGCCACATTGAAAAAAGAAAAAATATAGCCTGTACAATGTGACATAGAAATCTGATCGGGATGGGCTCCTTCCCTTATATGCCCGGCCGCCGCCATACGCAGTACCACCACATATAGAGTATCCGTGTAACTCGGGAGGAAGATTGGGCGTAGGAACAAACTGTGTGGGAGCCTTCTATTATCATTTAATTCCATTGTAAAGTTAATTGTCCACCCAAATGCAGTGTTTGTAAAAATATTACAATTTGCAGACGCACCCACATTTTGTTTAACCCCTATAAAACCACTAAAGTCGTTTAACAACTTCTTAAAAGGGTTTTATACGTTGAGTGTGTAGTTTCCACAAGTGGGGTATTTACAAGTCCCACGGATTGTTAGGCCTCTCAGTGGTCCAATTGATACGTTTGAGCAGGTCACCTAAATACAAGGTTTTGGTGGATTTTACAAAAAAATTTGAAAAATGAACCTAATTCTGAGCCTCATAAACTTCTCGTAAAATATGTGGCAATCTTAAAAAACCATGCCAACATAAAGCCAGACATTTGGGAAATGTAAGTTTAACTGAATTTATTTGGGAGCTATGAACTATCTGCATCAAAGTAGAAGAATTTAGACGTTGTTTGAAAATAAAGAATTTTCCAAATTTTTCCAAATTTAGTTTGTTTTCATAAACTAAAACACAAAGATAAATCCAAATTTTAAACAACTTTGGAAGTACATGTTCAGACGAAAAACAATCTCAAATCCCCTGCTATCTCATAGCGTTCAAAAACTATCAACACTTATAGTTGACACAGGTCAGGAATTTTGAAGAATGGCGAGCGCGTCCTTAGGCCACCCCACAATAGGCTGTGTCCATAGCCAGGGTAAGGTATGTTTGCTCATAATGCTGAAATGAAATGGTTAATTTCTTTAAGTACTTTCCCTAGCCCATTTTGGTCACTCAACTAACCTTTACTACGCCATTTTGCAGATCTACCCTCCTACCAACCCCATTAACAGATTATTTTTAGGTGTTAAAATTGGGGTCCCCTCATGATTTCAATGGGGTTTGTGTTCGTGGGTTCATTATTTGGACCAAGTCCACAATCCCATCTCTTGAAACCATTGCAACAACCCGTGGTATTCAACAGATAGAGAAAAGATCTTAATACTTTGTGTTACCTTATGAGAAAAGTAATACACTCCTTCAAAGTTGTTGATTCCCATTACACACTACCTCTGAACATGGTAACCAAAGGAAGTGTACATGAAGACCACATTTGTTAAAAGTTAAACAAGGGGGGAGATTTACAATGCTGGTAGAGGACTATTGCTGGAATTCAGCCTGTCCAGATTAGAGTTTCAATTTTGTCTCAAATTTGTCACTTCATGTCTATATTTACTATAATGCCATACCATGCACTGGGAAGCCTGAAACAAGTACATATGTTTGAAATTACCAGAAAAAACACATTTAACAACATTTTCTTTTCGGCTTAAATCTCCTGTTTTATGTTTTGGTAAATATCAATCATGAGGTAGCCAAATTATTATATATGTTTTATTGACAATTTAATACATTCAAAAAATTGAAATCTGTGTAAACAATTTTTTCTATTAGTCTCACCATATTTGACATGAAAAACTGTTTCCTCTCAATGGTAGATATATTTTTATGATCGAGCTAACCTTTCACATTGCTACTGCAACACCTTGCAAGTTTAGTCAGGGGTGGTGTTGCGAAAGGGCCCTACTGTCTACGCCCCAGAGTGAGCCTGCTCAACTTGCCTAAGGGATAGGCATAAGTTCGAGGTACTTAGCTGCTGTGAGTCCGCCTGGAAAGGCAATTGGTTAATTTGGGTGGAAAGTTGTCGCCAATGGGTTTACATCATATACGACGGCGTGTTGAGTTGGAGCGTAGCCACCCCCTTGACAAGGATACATTAAAACGCCCTGAACAGGGAGGCTAGGCCTCTTGCAGCCATAAGATGAAGAGAGAGACAGTGCCAGTTCCACATCATGGCAGTCAGTAATCTCAGGACAAAGTATCAGGAGACTGCAGCTTCAACAAAAACTGGGGGGACACAGCTCCATCCCAGCCTTTGACTACTACCAAGGCTGGGGCGCCATTCCTGAAGAAGCTCTCCATACACTCCATTAATCCAACACGACGTGAGAATGTATACCCGTTGCCTTCTTTGTTCAATAAAGAACACAAATTATTTGCAACAACTTTGCCTCCTCTCCTGGATACCACTGTCAAACCACGGGCTCCCCAAGCCATTACACAGGGACATATAACTTTGTATTAACAAATTTTATTTTTTGCGAAAATAGTGAAAACGGGTGACGATTTAGTCACTTTTTTTTTGTTTGGGTTTCCACTGGAATAAATTGTTTTTAAAATTGTTGTACATTGTATATTTTGGGGGACATTGCCCTACCTAACATGTTTATGATTATTTGTATTTTTTATTTCGATCTGGCAAAAAGGGAGATGGGAATGTTTAGTTTTTTTCTTTACCCATTTTAAAAAGTTTCTTAGTACCTGTGGGCATATGAACACCACAGGGTATTGCTGTATTGTATCACTGTATTGGCAGTATAGTGGATTTTACAGCAGACTAGGAATTCATACTTAGTTGCTAAAATTTAAAGGAACAAAGGCCAGCAAGCAGCAAATTGTTGTAAAGCATCTCTCATAGCTTTGCAGCCCTATCATACGTTTTATGATGTGTATTTACTTTTCTAGCCAATAAACACAAAGGGTTTCATACAATATAACATTAAAGATAAATATTTACTACTACTTTCTGTTATTTCTTTTATACAATGAGATCAAAGGAAATCCTTTATGATCAGAGATAGGAGCTGTATATCTCCTAAAATTCCAATGTATGCAGCCTTCACACATGTTTTTTGCTGAATACAGAGAAGAATTTATAGACATAAGAATAAAATAAGACAGATAAGCACACTGAAAGAAAAAAAAGAACAAGCACTGGGTGCATGTTCCAGGCGAGATTAAGTGAGTGTCATGCGGGTTCTGTATAACAATTTATTCATGGCTTCAGGTTGAAGACCCTTTCTAAAGAATTCAGTTTTTCTTTCTTCTGTTTTTTTCAATTTTCAATATGTAAAAATTAATGATTGACCAATAAACTCCCTAATTTTAATCGCCATGGCATTAGCACAGGGTTATTGTTCACATGAGTGACCCATCCCCTCTGCAGATCATCTGGTACGCTTGTGTCAAGTGACAAATAAGCCATATGAAGCTGTTCAAACAGGTAACATAAAAAATGAAAAGTGTTTTCCTATTCCACAATACACTACAGTCTAGAATGATAGAATAAATAATATTTATTTATTTATGCTGTCAAGAGTTGTATTAAGGACACTATAATTGAATATTTAACTTTGTCTACATTTTCACAATTTTATGAAGAACTTACAGAACATGTATTCTTAAAAAGTAACTGACGTCAAAAATGACTAATCCATGCCACACCATAAAGCTTAGCTAGCCCCCAGAAGACCTACATTTGAATGGGCTTGCCCTTAGATGAGGAACAAATGGCTTTGATGTCTACAGATAGCGTCCAGCTCCATGGACCACCTTGCTCCAGCTATAGTTTGTGCTTCGTGTCCTGTGGGCCATAAGGCGAGAACGGGATTATTAATGCCTTTGTCAATCAACTTGTATAGGCCAGTGAATTGAAGTTCAGAGCGTGAGTATTAAAATGATTCACTAGCTCGGTTGGAGAAGTTGTTTTTCAGCCATAGTTTATAGATGGCATTGAAAAGAAACCAAGGCAAAGCTTAGCAACATTGTACTAGAGCCAGAAGCTAGTAAGATAACTCTCCCCAAATCGTACCAACACATCGTACTAACCATGGGCTCAATTGGAGAGGCAGGGCCCCATAGCCGACTTTCAATGGGTCCCCCCCCTTCAGCACCCTTAGAAAATAGATCATTTGGTATAACTCCACATTTAGACACTCTATCCACATTTCACGGTGCTCCCGCAATCCCGCCTCTCCTTGGGTCCGGGGCCAGCTTCACCGGGTCCCCTATACTTCGCTAGGAATTTAAAGGGCCATCGCGCCAATTAATTTGTGGCATCTGGCCTTTCACTAATTCTATATCAGCCTGTCCTCCTTCCTGCAAGCCCGTGCCGGATCGTTTTGTGCTCCAGCCTGAGAGAAGCTATTCTTCGATTTGCCGCGATTCCTGCTTTCCTGTGTGTTCTGCTTTCCTGTGTCTCCTCCTGCGCTCCTGAGTCAACTCTCGTGTTCCAGTGTTACCTGACATCCCCTGTTTTCCAGTGTTACCTGACTCGCCTCCGTGTTCCTGTGTTACCCTGATCTGAGCTCCTCCGGGTTCCTTTGTACCAGTGTCCTCTCCGTGCTGCTGTCCTGTGTGCTGTGTTCCCCTACCCTTCTGCTTGGACCTTCCCTTCTGTTGCTGACTTGGACGCGGACCATGACTTTGCCCTTCGGCCGTCCTGCCCTGCCTTGTGCCCTGGACTTCGACACGAGATGGTCTGCGTCTCTGTACTTTCTAACCTTGGCCGCCACTGCGCGACAAGTCATCGCCTGAGGAACGACCTGGTGGTCTACCCCCCCCACGGCTCACTTTGTCTAACCCCGCCTCGTGGCGGGCCTGTGAAACCGGTACCGCTTAGACTTCCGCCCAGGTATTGGCTTGTGTCAATCGTCTGCAGTGGTCCAGGGGAATCCACACCTGCAATCCTGACATTATATTCCGCCCGGTATCCTGCCCGGGTTCCGTCTCCCATCACGCAGATTCTTTCCACTATTGTGATCCACCAGTCCCGGCAGACTTCTGCGCAGCGAGATCATCTGGAGCAGTCCGCCATGGTTCAGCAACGTTTACCTAACCTCACACAGCAACAGGGTATCCTGAGGGGTGCTCTTTTGCGACCTCCTACTCTGCTCCGACTTTTCTTTCCTGCCTGTGTTGAACCTAGAATGGCGTTTGTTTATGCCCACACTATGACGGCGATCCCAAGATGTGCAGGAGTTGTTATTTACTCAGTGCTCCCGGCACTAGAACTTATGCCGTCCAAATTTTCAGTGGAGTGATCCAAGGTCGCATTTATAGTCGCTTTTCTCTCTGTGGGAAAGCCTTGGCCTGGGCTACTCCACTCCCCTTTGGGACAGGAGAACCCAGTACGGCTTCTCTTGCAGCCTTTTTGTCTGAATTCTGGTCATTTAGTTGAAGAACCGGCTCGGGCCTCCTCTGCTGAGTCCGCCTTATTGAATTGTAACTCAGGGAATTGCTCCGTGGGAGAGTATGCGGTCCAGTTCCGTACCTTAGCGTCAGAACTTTTCCCTGGAACGAAACGCGGGCCTGTCTGCAGCTTTTAAGAGGGTCTCTCCTCTCATGTTAAGGACACTCTGGCTGCTTGTATCTACCATCTTCCTCTGGAGTGGGCTCATTGTCCCTTGCCACCAACCCGGATTGGATTGTGCACTTAAGGGAGCGTGCCGAAGAGTCACTTTGAGCAGACTCCAGTCTGTCCATGACGCCTTCTCGACGATCTCCTGTTGTCCAAAGACCGTTCCAGCTTTCCATTCTACCACCTGCAGAGGAGTCTATGGAGTGAATAGAGCCAACTTGGTCCTCCTCAGGAGCGTATCAGAAGACGCCAAGGAAACCTTTGCCTCTATTGTGGTAGTCCTGGCTTTCCTTGCATCTTTTCCATCCGACCCCAATATCGGGAAACGCCGCGCCTAGTGGTTTCTGGAGAAGCTCCCAAGTTAAACAGTGCTTCTCCACGCAGTTGATTCCTCTGCGCTGCGCCGCGTTGGTTCCGGCTCGATCCAGTCTCTGCCTTCTGGACTCTGGCGCCACGGGGATTTTCATGGATGCTTCACGGTTTCCGGTAATCTCGATTCCAGTTGTCCTACTCGACAATCCACGGGTGTATTTCCTGCGTTGGTAGGTGGCACCCTTTCTTGTCATGATTTGTTAACTGCCTAAGCCTCACTGTTTGTGTGTTTGCTCTACCTCTGTCCCTTCTTTTCTCGATCTAATACACAAGGAGAATCTGTCCTTCTGATTCTGGCTGCCACTCGCTTAAATACAACTACCCTCCACGTCGCCTCCTGCTATTCCTTTCCATTTTCATTGGCACGCACCCGTCCTTAATTGGAAGATTGGAAGTCTCTGTTGGGGTCGACTGGTCAGTCTTGTTGCCTATAAGTTCGTGACCCCAGTATCTGTCTTTCAACTACCTGGTTGGGCACCTCTGAGACGTGCTCACCATCCAGCGTGCTATCAGACTATGCCGATGTTTTTTTTTCTGAAAAAATAAGCGGAGGTTCTCCTCCACAAACCGCCCCTATGCTGTCCCCATTGACCCGCTGGCCTTGTATAGTCTTCCTCCACGAGGATAGTAGCCCCGTTGTCTGTTGCCCTGAGACCAAGGCTATGTCTTCCTACATTAAGAGGGAATTGCAAAAGGGTTTTTCATCCTTACTCTTCTTCTCCCGCTGGTGCTAGCTTCTCAGCTCTTCCGTTGAATCCAAGAAGATGGTTCCCATTCGTTCGGTGCATAGTTAACCGCGGTTCTCAATAAAGTCATGGGAAAACCCGCTACCGTTACCTCTAACTCACCCAACTCTTTGATGAACTATGGGGTGCCAAGTCCACCAAGCTGGATCTGCGAGGTGCATACAAAACCTCAATCATATCGGGGAGGATTGGAAGCCAGATTTCAATATACTGTGAAATGACTTTTGGTATCTGGTAATGCCCCTTTGGACTCTGCAAGGCTCCATCATTTTTCCAAGAATTTGTTAAGACCAAACTTCAGGGCTTACTCTGTTTTTCCTCAGATCACGGCTCACCAGATCCCTGTCTGACAGGTCCTCAGGCGCTTCTGGTCCAACACAACGTTTATTATTATGCCAACTGGAGAAAAATTTCTGATTTCACCAGAGTAGTCTTCCTTTTCTGGGAGATGTCATATTTCTGATAAAGGCCTTTCAATGGAATCCTTCCAAGTCGGAAGCTGTACTTCAGTGGCCCTCGCCCAGTGGGGTTACGTGCCATACAGAATTTTTTGGGCTTTGCAACTATTATCGACAATTGAATATTCCCCCCTTCTCCCTCCCTTTGGCTTCCTCTTGTGGGGCAGCCAATTGATTAAAAGAATATCTAATCTAATCCGAGACCAATGTCCCCCGCATCACTTTTTCTTAAGATATTTGCCTTCACTAGGTTGAAGGTCTGCTTTTTGCCTCTGTGCCGTACGCACAAGGCCCCCTGAACAAGGAAAAATCAATTTCAGTTAGAGGTGATGCTTCCATCCTTGGTGCTGGGGCCAACATACAATCCTTACCCAAGGGTGCCCATGGTCGTACCTACAACCTGCCGTTTTCTTCCGTTTTTTCTTTCTTCTCAACTACGTTCACTACCTTCCGCAAGGAATTATTCCATTGGAGATGGCGAAACTCGTGGCTAAGCTAGCTTTGGAGAATGGCGCTATCTTCTTCCTGAAGGAGCTTCGTCCTCGGGTCCATAATTTAATAACCTACCACAAGAATCTCCTGTAATCTCCATATGCTCAGCGTCTTATCCTGCTGTCATGCTATTGGCCTCTTTTTCTTCTCTTCGCCTGGTTGATTTTTTGCTCATTTCCTCCCTGCAGAGAAATAACAGAAAGCCGATGCTTCTTCTTTTCTCTTTCCTCCTCGTCTTCAGATGGGTTGGAGAAGATCCTGGCTACTAGCCATATTGTTCCTCCGGAACTGCTGGTTCGTGCTTGTCTTCCATTGGACCTCCGGCAGCTTTCCACTAGGCAAGACGGATGTTCGACCTGCCCTAACCTATGTAGGATAATTTCTGACGTTGGGGGGACATTGCTGCTTGCTCTCGGGTGGCTTGGACAACCGTGGATGTTTGCGTTCTACTAGCACTCTCATCCCCAGTGTCCTATTGGTGCCAGACCTTGCCAAATGTTCGTGCTGTCGTGGGTCCTCCTGCATTTCCTGTCTGTAACAGCCCAGCACTCCTCAAACCTGGTGGTCTCTCCTGATGGCCGTTGCCCGATACCCACGCACGCCCGGTGGGACTCACTTGTCCATTCCGAGACCTTCCCCTTTCCCTCTTTTCATAGACTTTCCTCCTTTTTTTTACCCCTCCTGTTTCACACCACTTCCCTCTTTTTTCCATTGCCTGGCTTCCGTCTGCTCCCTGGATTACTCGCCAGCCTATTTCTTATCCACATCTTCTTTTCGGCGGGTGCACTGGACTACTTTCTGCCGTTCCAACAATCGTTTTCGATCGAGGGGTTCATTTTGTGTCTCTCGTCTTCTGGCAATCTGTGTAATCAGCTACAGGTTGCAACGGGACTTCTCTTCCCCCCCTTTCTCTTCTTTTTCTGCGTGCCCGCCTCAGTCTTATGTACCAGGTACTGAGAGAGGTCAAACCCACACTCGAGCTTCAAAATTCAACCTCGCCATTTCCGTTTTCGTCTCGGCCACACCAAGACGACTGGTCCGCTTATTGCCATGGAGTAGTTCATACAATTTCCTTGAACTCTGAAACTACTTCTGGTGGTACCCTTACTCTATCTAACTTCCTTTCTTCATCGTTTAATGGCAAAATCCACGTCCTCTCTTCCTCTGCCTGTGCTCACGGATGTTTCCTTGCCGTTGATGGAGTTTGATCCTCGATCTAAAGACCATCTGGAGCATACTCGCCTTTCATTGCAATGAATGCTTTCCGACCCGTCAAGCTCCAGGCTGACAAGAAACGCCTGCCTGCTCCTCCCCATCTCTCGTCCGGGGAGAAATGGTGGTGTCCTCAAATATGTTCGGTTTGAAGATGCAACTACAAGCTTTGTCCCCTACTACTTGGTCCCCTTTGATTTGCCGAGCGTATCAACCCCGTGCCTCAAGCTCTGCTGCCGTCCTCCATCCATTTGCTCATCCCAAACTCCCCTTCCATGTCGCCCCTCCCTTAAGCCAGTCATCTTGAACCCCGCTTCTCCCCAGCACATCCCCTCCTCCTGGCTTCCTGAAGCGTTTTCCCCAGATGTCTCTGAAGTAAGGAGGTTCTGAACATGAAGATCACAAGGTTAAGCGGTTCTTTTCTTGTAGACTGGAAGGGGTTTTCGGGCCCATTAATTTGGTTGCATTAATTGCGCTAGCCTTTCAATAATTCTATATAGCCTGCCCTCTCTCTGCAACCCCTTGTCGTATCTTGTGCCGCACAGCCTGATATAAAAGCTATTCTTCAAATTTGGCCTGCGATTCCTGTGTCTTCTGCGTTCCTGTTTTTTTCCCTGCTTCCCTGAGGTCCCACCCACACGGTTCCAGAGTTCCTGGACCGCTCCTCCCGTGTTCCCGTGCTCCCTGACCTCCTCCGGTTTCCATTGCTACCTGACTCCCCTCCTGCCGTTTCATTGTTACCTGACCTCCTCCAAGTTTTCCTGTGTTACCTTAGCTCCTTCCTCCGTGTTCCTGTTTTACCAGTGTTGTTTCCCTCCTGTTCCTCCCCTCCTCTCTCCCTGTGAACAGTGTTCCTCCGTGGCTGCTGTCCTTGTGCTTGTTCCCCTACCTTCTTTCTGCTTGTAGGACCTCCTGTGGCGGACTCTGGCCGGCCTGAGGAACAACACTGATGGACCACGCCTGCCGCTTGTCTAAAAACCCGCCTTGTCTGCGGCGGTCCTGGTGAAGCCGGGACCACTTAGAGTAGACGTTCCGGTCCCAGGTATGGCTTGTGTCACGTCTGCAGTGGTCCAGAGGATCCACAATCCCCGCAACCTGCCAAGCCTGACAATACATTTATACATTTACAAACAACAGATCGATCCCAGTAGCTGGCTGACCAC
Organism: Engystomops pustulosus; assembly: GCA_019512145.1. Taxonomy (NCBI): domain Eukaryota; kingdom Metazoa; phylum Chordata; class Amphibia; order Anura; family Leptodactylidae; genus Engystomops; species Engystomops pustulosus. The sequence continues at coordinate 540 of WNYA01002915.1, read as the reverse complement.
CTGTCAGTGGGAATTACAAATAGCAGAATAATAGATCAGAGATGCTCACCTGGGGTCCTGCGCTTCCCCCCCCCCCCTCTCGCCCCAACATTTCTTTTTTGAGCTGGCCGATATGCCTGTTACAACAGACGGATAATATGTGTATAATACACTTTGCCAAAGCCATTCGTTGTGCATCATGGCATTTGAGGCCCCATAGCAGCTGCTATGGGTCTGCTGCATTGTAGTTACAAAAACACATTTACACCAACAAAAACAAAAACAAACACCCCTGTAGTAAACAGACCCATAATACTCTGCACAGGGTTGGTCTGGGATATTAGGTAAATGTGAGTTTTCCCAGGTTTTTCGTGTTTCCATATGATGTTTTTTATTGTCTGAGCCCAGGAGTAGAGTGAAAATAGAGGAATGAGGAGGATTATTACTCTCCTTGTAGTTTCCCATTATGATCCATGCCCTTGCTGGCTCCATCAAAAACTCCTTAGGCCCTACATTCACACGACTGTTTGCTCAGCAGCGTCGTAACCAACCCCCCGAACC
>WNYA01002914.1:0-32062 GCA_019512145.1 Engystomops pustulosus | reverse complement strand
GGCGAAAGCTCGCCTGGCAGCGGAGCGCCAGCTCCATGCGCATCATGTGCTTCTTGCGCATCTGTTTACATTCCCCTCACCCGCCATATCCCAAACTTATAAGAACGCTACTACACTTGATCTTATACAAAAGGTTCTTGCGCATCTGTTTACATTCCCCTCACCCGCCATATCCTAAACTTATAAGAACGCTACTACACTTGATCTTATACAAAAGGTTCTTAGAAGTGCTGTTTGGGGAGTAGCCTAGAGACAGGGGCTTGGATTGGCGAAAGCTCGCCTGGCAGCGGAGCGCCAGCTCCATGCGCATCATGTGCTTCTTGCGCATCTGTTTACATTCCCCTCACCCGCCATATCCCAAACTTATAAGAACGCTACTACACTTAACTTGGTGCAGGCTGGGACCGAGTCTGACCCTGGGGCTGGTCATATACTGGCGACGCAGAGAATTGCGGGGCCTACCTCGGTCCAGGTCTCAAAGGCCTACTATTCCCTCCTCCCACCCCTCCTCCACCCCGTCCTCCTCCTCCGAATTACCATCCGTGGGCATGGCTCCATCATTCGTAGCCTAGTCAACAGCAGCCAGTGCCGTCTCTAGGCTACACAGCAGGCGGTGCTGAAACTGGTCTGACCTAGACATAACAGGCACACCCCGCCCAAGAAGCTATTCGAGGGCCTTCAACACATCAACGTTTTTAACTTTGGTCGCCGACCCTGCGGTGTAATCCACAAATATCTTGCAAACTTTTACCATTTAGGGATATTATTTCAGGCGCTTCTTGCTCGCATCTGTTTACATTCCCCTCACCCGCCAAAATCCTAAAATTATAAGAACGCTACTACACTTGAATCTTATACAAAAGGTTCTTAGAAGTGCTGTTTGGGGAGTAGCCTAAGAGACAGGGCTTGGAATTTGAGCGAAAGCTCGCCTGGCATGTCAGAGCGCCAGCTCGCAAATCCCAAGACCAACTAACATAGTTGCAGCACCTTAATCTAACTACTAGTTTTCACCTGCCCTCCTAACTAATCATAATAATAATCTTTCTTTTATATAGCGTCATCATAGCTGTACTCTTACAAATCCATAGAAACAAATACAAAATGTAATGTACAGAGCACAGCACTTTGTTGGAACAACAGGAGTGAGGTCCCCCTGCTCCGCCATAGCTTTTTATACGGTTTTTATGAAGTGATGGGGTAACACGAGTAAAATCATAGTTTAAAATGGTCAGCGCATTCTTCTTAGGGAGAGAAAAAAATATATACAGGCATTGCTACGTCGCTTGAACCACTTCAGTCCGTCATACTTATATACCAGTCCAGGGGGTGAATGGGACTCAAGAGAAGTCTGGTGCCTGTTGGTTGGCTGATAAACATGGGAGGACGACACAGGACGTTTAGTAAAGAGTTAAAACTTCATGCGTTAATGAGTGTGTGGTATCTGGGGTGGCTTGCCTAAGAAATGGGTTTTAAGAGCACGTTTGAACTTTGAGGTTAAGGTTATTAGTCTGATAGTCCGGGCGAGCAATTTCCTAGGATTGGTGCAGCTCTAGAGAAGTCGTGGAGAACGCGAGGGGAGGTCCGCACTAGGGTAAGGTTAATTAAGATCACTGACTGGCGGATCTAAGAGCACGGGTTGGGCGATAGAACTGAGAATAAAGATTGAGAGGTAGGGGGGGTGCAGCCTTATACACAGAGCTTTAAGGATATGGTTATTATTATTTTTAAAAAACTGTATTTCGAAAAAGATACTGCAGCCAGTGGGCAGCGACTTGGCATAACTGTAAGCATACATGGTCCCTTTATCAAGCGCTGTGTCAGGCTGAATTTGGGTTGTTTTCATTTTTCATGGCTTCCATGTAACTTTGTCGCCACCCCGCTCTGTTAATCCACAAAATATACTGGCAAACTTTCTCATGTACCGATATTATTGAGCGCTTCTTGCTCACCTCCTTTTGTTCCCTCCTCTGACACCCATGTTTTTGGAAGCCTGAGTCCATAGGGTAAATGTCCAATGCCACTCTCTAAGCCGCTTTCTCTGCTGGCCGCTGCCTTGCCTCTGCATGCCTCCCCTATATGTCCGGGTCAATAATTGGATGTTTTTTAGCATGCTATTCTAGCTTAATTCTGTCACTCTGTCATTGGCCATGCTGTGTTGCCCATAATTTTTGCATAAATGGTGCGATTAGGCAGCCTCAGAAGGCTCCATTCATGCTGCCGCCTGCTGTTTCCTGTCCATTTCCGTGGTGTTTCCATCCTTTTCTGAGGTCCCGGTGTGTATTGGCCAAGCTTCCCTGTGGCAGAGCCGTTGGTCCCCTGAAAAATTCTAGTCTCCCTTGACTACAAGGGTTTGTTTATTCGTGAGACGAGCACTCGAGTCATCGGAAAATTCGTCTCGAATACAGTACACAGATCATTTTAGTGTTCGCCATCTTACTGACTTTGATCCTCTCCTGACTAATACCCCTCACATGGCTTGTGTCCTCTCTGTATATACCCAACCCATACATGGCGTGTTCCATCTCCTGTAGTAACCCCCCTCACAGTGGATTGTCTCCTCTCCTGGTATATAACCCCCCACATGTCTTGTACCTCTCCTGTATTTAGACCCCTCACATACTTTGTATCCTCTCATGATAGTGACCTTCAACATGTGCTTGAATTCTCTCCTTTCTACCTCAGTGGCTTTTCTATAACCCTCACTGCGGTCCTTCTGTTTACCCTACTCGTCTTTGCATATAATACCTCACATGGCTTGAATCCTCTCCTGTAGATATAACCCCTCTGCTTGTATCCTCGCCTCTCGATCGCAGGTGAGCTGAATACCTCCTCACATGGCTTGTATCTTACCTGTATAAACCCCTCATCATGGATGACTGTGGAACTCGGTTGTTTCCTCTCCTTAGATAAACCCCCTACATGCTTGTATCCTCTATTTTGTATAGACCTACACTGCTTGCCCTCGGTAAACTCACTGGCTTTGTCTCCTCCTGTTATAACTCCTCAACCCACTCGGTTTGTATCCTCTCCCTGTATATAACCCCCTCACCTTGGCTTGTATCTCTCTGTACTAGAACAATCCTCAACCCCAGTTGGCTTGTAATCCTCCTTCAGTATATAAACCCCCAAAACTGGCTTGATTCTACTGTATATCCCTCCTCTTCTCCTGATATACCCCCTACGGTGGCTTGTATCCTCTATTGCATATAACCGCTCACATGGCTTGTATCATCTCCTGATATAACCCCCACATGGCTTGTATCATCCCTGTATAATAACCCTTCACTAGGGCTTGTATCATCTCCTGGTAAAACCCATCACCGTTGCTTTATCATCTCTTCCTGTATTTCAAACCCCTCACATGGCTTGGTGTCCTCTCCTGTATAAACTCCTCACATGCTTGTATCCCTTACGGTGTTCTTATAACCCCCATCACATGCTTGTATCTTCTTCTCCCGTATATACAGGTTACATGCTTGTAGTTCCTCTGTCCTGTATATAACCCCTTCAATGGCTTGTTATCCTCTTTGGATATAACCCCTCCACAGGGCTTGTGTCCTCTACCTGTATATAACTCCTCACATGGCTTGTATACCTCCTGTATATACCCCACACTTGGCTTTATACCTCTCCTGTATATCAACCCCCTCACAATGGCTTGTATTCTCCCTTCTTGTATGATTAACCCCTCACCTGGCCTTGTATCCTCTACTGCATATAAACCCATTCACATGGTTGTGATCCTCTCCTGTGATTACCCCTTACATGGCTTTTATCCTTCTCTGTATAAACCCCTCTATGGCTTGTATCCTCTCCTGTATATAACCCCTCATATGCTTGTATCCTTTCCTGTATATAACCCTTCATATGGCTTGTATCCTCTCGTATTGATGACCCCTCACATGGCTTGTATCTCTCCGTATATAAACCTCTCACATGGCTTGTATTCGCTACTCCCTATATATAACCCCTCACATGGCTTTTGTCCTCTCCGGATAAGAACCCCCTCACATGGTCTGTGTCCCTCGTCCTGTATATAACCCCCTCACATGGGTTTGTCCTCCCCTGTATATATTAACCTCAAATGGCTTGTTTCTCTCCCTGTATATATCCCTCACCTGGCTTGTATCATCCTCTGTGTATAAACTCCCTCATATGGTGTACTCCTCTCCTGTATATAACCCTCATATGCTGTATCCTCTCCTGATATAAACCCCTTCACATGGCTTGTATCCTGCTCGGTCATATAACCTCTCACCAGGCTGTCTCGTATACACAACAAAAAAAAACAATAAACGTAAACGAGAATAAACAACAACCCCTACGTGCTTGTATCTCTCTTGTTCTATACCCACTGAGGGGGGGCTGAGTATCGGCAAAAAATTGATGGAGAGAGATTGAGCTTAATTTTAGTTGCTTCTTTGGAAACACAATCTGATGACCTAAAATACTAGAGTCTAATAGAAGTATCTTGCATCAATATGGGGAATGTACCGTATATACTCGTAGTATAAGCAGACCCGAGTATAAGCCGAGACCCCTAATTTTACTTCCGAAAACTGGGAAAACCTATTGACTCGAGTATAAGCCGAGGGTGTAGTATACAGCCAGCCCCCATGTAGTATAGAGCCAACCAGCCCCCATGTAGTATACAGAGCCAGCCCCCAGTAGTATACAGCTTGCCGCCGCAATAGTATACGCTCTTGCCCCAGTAGTATACAGCCCTGCCCACCCATTAACCCTTCCCCAGATACAAGCCTGCCCCCTAGTATTACAGCTTGCCCCTTCAGTATAACAGCCTGGCCCCCAGTAGTATACAGCTTTGCCCCCCCTATTATAACAGCCTTGCACCCAGTAGTATACAGCCTGCCCCCAGTAGTATACAGCTTGCCCCCAGTAGTATACACCTTGCCCCAGATTAGTATACAGCCTGCCCCAGTAGTTATACAGCTTGCCCCCAGTTGTATACAGCCTGCCCCCCAGTAGTATACAGCCTGCCCCCAGTAGTATACAGCTTGTCCCCTTGCAGTATACAGCCTGCCCCCAGTAGTATACAGCTTGCCCCCCGTAGTATACAGCCTGCACCCAGTAGTATACAGCCTGCCCCCAGTAGTATACAGCTTGCCCCCAGTAGTATACAGCCTGCCCCCAGTAGTATACAGCCTGCCCCCAGTAGTACACAGCACAGCCCCTAGTAGTACACAGCACAGCCCCCAGTAGTATACAGCTTGTCCCCATCAGTATACAGTCTGCCCTCAGTAGTATACAGCAGCCCCTATACAGATAAAGAAATAAACTTAATACTCACCCTCCGTTGTCGTCGATGTTCGTCGCGGCTCCCGGCGGCTTCCGATCCCCATCGCGGCTCCCGGCGGCTTCTTCACTCTTCTCTGGCCGGGAGATCGCGCTGGCCGTCGCACACTGTGATGCCGCGCTGTCGCCGCTGATGACGTCGACACAATGTGCGACGGCCAGTACGATCTCCCGGCCAGTGAAGAGTGAAGAAGCCGCCGGGAGCCGCGACAGGGATCGGGAGCCGCGAGGAACATCGGGGACACCAGAGGGTGAGTATTAATGTATTTATTTTTTTCATTGACTCGTGTATAAGCCGAGGCGAGGTTTTTCAGCACATTTCTTGTGCTGAAAATCTCGGCGTATACACGAGTATATACGGTACCTCTTTCTATCCTAGTGATTTGTTTAAACAGTCTGCTATAAGACATTGAGAATGTAACATAGGTAACTGTATTGGAGGTCTATATCTATGGTACCATTGCAACTTAAACAGATCATCTCACTATATGTTGCCCACCACATGTGCTGGATGGCATGAAGTAGTCAATAGTAGTTGCTAGCTTTATCCTTTCTGTATGGAAAAGAGATTAAATTATCTTTATTCCCAATAAACTGTACATCTAAAAACGAGATGTACCTCACCCCATAGCCATGTGTGAACTTGCACTTCATAGTACTGTAGATTTGGAGAGCAGAAAAAGAGTGAAGAAATCAGGTGATACCTTTTTGAGGATAACTGAGAATATTTGATGGTTAGCTTTTGAAAATACTAGTTCTCTTTGACAAACCTTGTTTGGGTGCTTGTTTGTAAGCTATTGCATGCCCTACAACATCTAAAAGGTTTTATTAAATGATGGTTACTCTTTAAATTATCCACTTATTAGTGAACAATATTAACTAACAACATCACTTTTATGATCCCGGTATCCATGCATGCTATTCACTACGAAGATCAATTTCAGGATCCATATATTAGTGCACTCTATTCAATGACAACAACACTTATGATCCACGTATTAGTGTGCGCTATTCACTGATATCCCTTTTATGATCCACTTATTCATGCTCACTATTCAATGAGAAGATCTACTTATTACTGCACACTACTTATTGACGTCAACATTTTTTTATGATCCCTGTATGAGTGTGTGCTATTCACTGACAACAACACTTTTATGATCCAACGTATATGTGTGTACTATTCACTGAGAAGAGAACTTTGATCATCCACGTATTTATGTACACTTTTCAATGAGAAGAGTAATTTTACCATCCACTTATTTGTGCACACTTCTTACTGACAGGAACATTTTTGATCAACATATCAGTGTGCACTATTAACTGACATCAACACTTTTATGATCAATGTAATAGTGCACATTTTTCACTGATATCAACACTTCATGATCTACTTATTGCTGCGCCTTCTTCGCTAACAAAAACACTTTAATTATTCACATTTTATGGTGCTCTATTCATTGACAACAATATATTTATAAGTCATGTATTAGTGTGCACTATTTAATGGCAACAACATTACAGTACCCTGCTGAATGATGCAGTAAATGCTAATATTTATGTTTTGTCTTTCCAAGTATTGCTGTTTAATCAGTAATAATATGCCTGCACCGAAACTCGATTAGTTGTATATCCACATGTAATCGCATGTCATGTTGCAAGCATATTTGCAAACATTTAATCTCTGTAACAATGTACGACACTTTTCTTGTAGCAAACTTTAATAAAACCGAGTTTTTAAAAAAAAAGGAATATACCTGTACTTATGCAATTCTTCATAATGCCCATATAAGGGCAATTATTTCAGATTTCCACCTGTCCCTAATAGCATAACATACACCAAAGTACCCTGAAAAGGGCAATTGTTGTTTTCTCAGAAGTCCCTACCTGTTTGACTCACCCATGAGGAGCAGAAACCTCTTCCTAGCTCTATCTGCTATGTGTAATGTCCTCTGCTTATACAGAGACATTCCTCTCCTAAGCTGTTGCAAGCTGATTGATTGGCTGCTTTGGTCTCTGAGTCCAGAGATGCCCAACACATCAATTTCGGAATGCATCCGAATGTTGCAGTTTGGGTATGTTCGCCACTAATAATATGCCTACACAATATTGTAACTATATTTTTATTTTAAACAAATAATTTCATGATTACAACACATATCTATCGCAAGAGTTATTCTACATATGTTTTTGCAGCTTAAATATCATTTTCAGACAGTTTTTCTTCAGGATATTCTTTGTCACTTTATATACCTTGGAATCTGAAATAATAAGGTGCTGGTGATTCACTATGGTGACCTTCTAGTTCTATTGATCTTTGGAAATATTGGAGGCTAATCACATATTGACGGCATTGTAATTAATTTTTATACAATAATTATATTGTCTTTATTTTTCAGATATAAGGACAAACTCCTCTTTTTTTAGCAGCGGTATGTATAGTATTTATCACAGTCATTGTGCTTATTGCTTTGTGTCTCTACATTCATTTGCATTCCATATAGTAGATTGATGAGTCTGAACCATTAGCTCGTAAAGAAGACCTTTCACCACCTCACACATGTGGAGATGATCATAAAATCCAGATTCAGGCGCACTTGGAATTTTCCTTCTAACCCCTACGGTTGCGGAGATATCATTCCGAAGTTCTGACCATTGTAATCTGTGTTTGGTCAGAGAGATGGAGCTAGGACTGGAGCTGGAGGCGTGTGTTATGCTAATCTTCTCTCATATTGTCCAATTAGAGGCAGAGAATCGATTACGAATATTGAGCTGTGATTTTTTTCTATGTTCATCTAATGGTTGTGTTCAAACACATTCCGCTAATATACTGTTGACATTGGGGCAGATTTATCAAGTGTCTGAAAGTCAGAATATTTCCAATTGCCCATGGCAACCAATCACAGCTCCCCTTTAAAATATTCATGAGCACTGGTGAAATGAAAGCTGAGCTGTGATTGGTTGCCATGGGCAACTGGAAATATTCTGACTTTCAGACACTTGATAAATCTGCCCCATTATGTTTACAATGTTTCGGCAGTTTTGCTTGTGGGCGCATTTATGCGGCATTTGCGCCAGTATTAATTACGCGGCGTTTGCGCCAGTAATGATTATGCAACGTTTCTGCCAGTTACAATTATGCTGCGTTTGCTCCAGTTGCAGTGACGCCGCGTTTGCGCCAATTATGATTACGCGCAATTCGTGCCAGTTGCGATTACGCGGTATGATAATGTCCATATAAGTGAAGTATCGTAAGGTCTTCTTTAAGTAATATACATGAAAAAACGAAATGTAGTTCAGCTCACCAAACTCCTAAATACTCTCAGTGTCCCATGATGGTATCGCGTACATGGACACACCGCAGCCAATGGGTAGAAATGCCAAAGCTTCAAAAATTTGTCCAGCGCAATCCAATAATCACTTGGGATTGGAAATAAAATAATTTCTTCTTTATTAGATCACACGTTCTCCCATAAAAACAGCAACTAGTCACATGCAGTTAGCAGCACCAGTCCGGTCTACGCGTTTCGACGCAGTGCGTCTTAATCATGATCTGATCTTGTGATCTAATAAAGAAGAAATTATTTTATCTCCAATCCCAAGTGATTATTGGATTTCGCTGGACAAATTTTTGAAGTTTTGGCATTAGTTCTGGCATGAGTGTCCTACATGGTCATGTTATCAACATTTTATCTTCTGCAAATATTACAAAAAAAAATGGTCATGATGATCAGAAATGGACTTTTTCACAATTAAAACAATCAAAATGCCCTTGTTAAATGGCTTTTGAGCAAAACATTTTGTCAACAAGTTGACTTGTTGGGGCACATTTACTAAGGGTCCTGCGGTAACGATTCCGTCAGTTTTCCTAAATATTTCCAATTTGCGCTGAATTGCTCCGGGTTTTGATGCACGTGATCGGATTGTGGCGCATCGACGCCACGGCGGAAATCGGGGGGCCTGGCCGTCAGACAACCCGACGGATTCGGACAAACAACGGAATTTAAAAAAAGAATTATGTCGCAAGATTAAGCACTCACATGCACCGGGAAGAAGAAGGTGAACTGCGGCAGAGCAGCGACACCTGCTGGATATCTGGAGCTTAGTGAGTCCTGGCAGATCCGAATATGCATCGGATCACGACTGGACCGGGTAATTAAAGGTGCCCCTTTATGTACTTTTTCTTGAGGATAAAGGACATCTACCACCATTTTCTCGGTGGTAGACTGTCCCATAACACAACCTCGTTACCGGGATGGCATGAGGGAGCCTATTTTAGCTTCCTACAAGGCTTCTGTTACAGCGAGAAAATACGCTGTACGATCTTCTGTCTTGGGCAGCTCGCAGGTATCCACTGTGGCTGCGAAAGAAATCAAGCAAAATTCAAGCCAGATGAGGTCATCGGCTGCTGGCCACAGAGAGACATGGGAGCAGTGAATAACAATGAGGCGGGGGGCGTGCATAAATGAGGTCTCGGAGGAGCCAGGATGCACTCGCCGGATGGGACCCTGAGCGCCTCGGCTCATTTGAATATTTCTAAACACTATTTTCTCTCTGTAATGGAGGCCCCGGAGGAAGCTAAAAGAGGCTCCCTCATGCCCTAGAGGTAACGAGGGTGAGTTATGGGACAGTCTACCACCAAGAAAATGGTGGTAGATGTCCTTTAGCAACACATGAAGCATAAAGAGCTTCAATCTCATTGAATTATTTTTTCCTACCAGATCTTCTCTACCCGTATGGACCTGCTCTTGATGCTTTATGTCCAGTAGATGATGACCGGTCGTCACCACTTATACCTCTCTCTACAGCTCTCCCTTTGTTTGGACACCATTATTCATATCTTTATGTGAGTATATATGGTATATTCACTTTGGATCAGTTGCTTAATTATACTGTACTATAATGAATAGATTACTATCGGCCAAAGTAGGAAGAAGGACAGCAAACCCAGGTTTTCCACTCTCAGTGGCCAACTGATTAAATTAGTGGCACGCCACCGACGATCCAGGTGCAAGGATCCTCAAGTAACAAATACATAGAGGAAGCAGCAGTACTCCAGTATAGGAATATCAGCAACAAAAAATGCATGTCAAAGGCTCATGTTGAATCAAAACATCTCTGCCAAGCCATCGGGGGAATAATGACATTTGTTTTTCTATTCTGTACCGGAGTGCTGCTGCTTTCTCCATGTACTCATTGATAGATCTGCTAAGATAAAGTGACGGGACATTATGTTATAAGTATCTATGGATCGTAGAAACTCAGTTGATCTCAGAGAATCATGTAAGTGGAAGTTGTGTAACATTACTGCTTTTATATTAACAGGTGAATAACAATGGATTATTGTCATTCATAAACTCAATTTCATTTTGGGCACCACAACCGCTCCCAACATCACTTGATAATCCATTCCTAGCCGTTTTCTGGGCAGATGCTGACAACAGAAGAGGTGGTAACATCTATTATCGGCAGAGCATGGACCCAGAACTTCTGGCTCGGGCAACATCGGACATTAGAAATTACACCCGGGACCAGAACTTCCAGGCCCAGTGGATGTTTGTGGCTACGTGGGACCATGTTGCATATCATGGATCAATCAGTAATAGGGTAAGATTTATGATATGTAGCTTAAAAGACCTATTAACCTTTTAACAACCAGGCCCTTTTTTCCATTTCCATTTTTCACTCCCCACCTTCAAAAATGTATAACTTTTTTATTTTTCCATGTGCAGAGCTGTGGGAGGGCTTGTTTTCTGCGTAACAAATTGCACTTTATAGTTACCCTATTTAAATTTCCATGTGTACTTAGAACGGGGGAAAAAACTCTAAATGTAATTGGTGAAAAAATGCATTTGCACCATTTTCGTGTGTGGTTGGATATGGCTTTCATTGTGCAATATTCTTCATTTTGCCTTTCTTCTGGTGCTAATAATTTTTTCAAACTTTGATGTACAGAGCTGTGGGTGGTGTAATTCATTGTGGTTTTTGATGATGTTTTTAATGCTACCATTTTAAGGACTGTAAGGCCTTTTGATCTCTTTTTATTGAATTTTTTAGATTTTTCAAAATGGCAAAAAATTGGCATTTTGGGACACGGCGATACCTAACATGTTTATGATTCTTACTATTTATTTATATTAGTTCTAGGAAATGGAGAGTGATTTGAATTTTTTAGGTTTTTTATTAAATTTTTTTACTATTTTCTACTATTTTACTATTATTGATTCTACCATATACCATATGGCAGTCCCCGGGTTACATACAAGATAGGGTCCGGAGGTTTGTTCTTAAGTTGAATTTGTATGTAAGTCGAAACAGTATATTTTATAATTGAAGTTCAAGACAATTTTTTTTCTTTTGTCCCAGTGACAATTGGATTTTCAAAATTTTTGCTGTAATTGGACCAAGGATTTTCAATAAAGCTTCATTACAGACACCTTACAGCTGATCATTGCAGCCTGGGACTATATATAAGCATCCAGAGAGCTTCATCAGAGGTCACAGTGGGCAGAGGGTCCATCTGTAACTATTTGTTGTCTGTAAGTCGGGTGTACTTAAGTAGGGGACCGACCTGTATATGGGGATCTTACACACATCTAATACATGTCACCGACAGCTGTGTTACCATGTTTGTTTGATGCAATATGCAGCAACACCACCTTGTATGATGGGCCCACCGTGTCGGGACCAACGTGTGACTGCCCTCCACACATCATTCACAAGAGAGAGGATGGTGACAAGACGTAGAGCTACAAATATTGGCCTATAAGCTCATAGACATCTTCCCATGTGGTTACAGCAGGGCCCTAGGCCACCAAAACCGAGGACCCTTTCGGGTGTGTGCCAGAGACTCTATTATCTGAGTGCACTTTTTTCATGTGAAAGAAGCTTTAATGAATGCATCTCGTGAGCAGAAGATTCTTCCCTCTCACTATGAGGACATCCATCTTTATCGGATCGATCTCAAGCTACACTACAAGCCAGGAAGCAATTTCAACCCGCTAACATTCTTTTTGAGCTGGAGTACGATACTTTCTGACCATTGTCAATAGCCTCTTGCACAGCCATACACCATCTTCTTCCCGGTGTATTAATGCTTGATCTTGCGGCACAATTTTAAAGTTAAATCCCTGTGCTCAGTCCAATCAGTCCGACGCCCCCCCCATTTTCTGTCGCATGAAAGCCGATGCCGCCAAAATCCTATCTCGCGTGCGACAGAATCCCCTCCTAAATCCCTTTCTTACGGCACGATCCCTGAAACAATCAGAAAACCCGAGGGAAATGCGGCCGCGGGACCCTTAGTAACTAAGTCCAGTGTTTCTGTTCTATAAAACATGACATCCAGTTATGTTTATTTATTTTAAAAAAAATGTCTCCATTTTAGGTGAACACTTTTCAGGCCGTGCTGATCACTGATGGATATTCTACTTATACTGTATATAACTATGCGGACATCCAGTGGACGACGGGCACAGACGATGGGGGTGACAGTTCTACAGGACTTGTGGAATCCCAGCAGTGGTAATATTATAATTAACAATGTTTTTTATACATCAAGATAAAAGATATTTTTAAAGAGTTCCATATACGTTGCCAGAAAACATGAATCCCACAATTTACTCTAAATAAATGTTTTAATCTATTCACTATTTTAACTGTCACAATATCTTCTAATCGGGTGATTTCTCACGGCACCTAGATTTATGTAGGGATATGGTACAGGGGCTGAGTACATAGGCAAGTTTACAATTCTTACAATTATGAGAATATCAAAACTGCCAGTAATTATGTTTATACCTCACAAATTTTTGATATTGTTTCTATCACTAACGTATAAATTAACTCCTAACGACCTGGCCCTTTTGGGGTTTTTTCACTTCCATTTTTCACTCACACCACCTTCAAAAAATCAATAACTTTTTTATTTTTCCACATAAAGTGCTGTGTGATGGCTTATTTCTGCATCATATAACCGCACTTCAGTATTTAGTATTCCATGCCGTACTGGGAAGCGGGAAAAAAAAATTCCAAATGCAGTGAAAATAGTGAAACACATTTGCACCGTTTTCTTGTGGGCTTTTACGGATTTCACGGCTGCACCCAAATGACAGGTCTACTTTATTCTTTGGGTCGGAACGATTACGGGTTATCCAAATTTATATAGGTTTTATAATGTTTTCATACATTTACGAAAACATTTTCATACTTCGGTGTACAGAGCCGTGGGTGGTGTCATTTTTTTGCAACTTTTGATGGCATTTTCATTGCTATCATTTTTAGGACTGTACGACCTTTTGATCACTTTTTATTGATTTTTTATATTTTTCAAAATGGCAACAAAAGTGCCATTTTGGACTTTGGCTCTATTTTCCGTTAAGAGGTTGAACGCAGTGAAAACCGTTGTTATTTTTTGATAGATCCAGCATTTTTAGACACGGCGATACCTAATGTGTTTATGATTTTTACTGTTTATTAATATTTATATCAGTTTGAGGGAAAGGGGGTGATTTGAAGTGTTAGGTTTTTTTTATTATATATATATTTTTTACCTTTTTTAATTTTTACTTTTACTATTTTCAGAATCCTAGGGTACTTTAACCCTAGGTTGTCTGATCGATCCTATACTATCCTATACTACTGTATGCAAGTAGGATGGAGGTTTTCAACCTACCCCTTTCATACACACATTATATATTATACCCCTCTTGGGGGCAATGTGCACACAATCTGCACAGCCCCCTGGTTTCCCCCTTGTCCGCACCTGATCTCCAGTGCGCTCTTCCCGGCTTCCACGCTGACCCCGCGCGACCGCGGCGAATTCACGTACAAAACACACCCTTACGATTGGCGGTCTTCCCGCTCCCGTCTCGTCTTTCCGGTTTACCGAGTGTGGGTGTTTACCCTTTGTTCATAACGACCTTCTTGTTGTTCCCTTCGCACATATCCCCATCCCAACAAACATATTTTCAAGATCCCCTTTTTTCAGTAAGTTGGCTTACGCGCAGCGGGCCGGCTTCTTTGAGAGTAATCCCTCATGGCCTGCACTGGTTTGACTCGCGCGCACTCGCCCCTTTTTTTTCACTAGTTTTACCGGCGTTTTTTCATGTCGGGAAGGGTCCTCGTTTTTAAATACTTTAAGGTTTTTCACATTTTAAAGACAGGTCACACAATTTTCATTACAGAACATGCATGCTCTTTCCACCAACTCATTGTTTAGAGTAAGGCCTCTACAAAGGTTACATTAACATTAAGGTAACGCTTCCCCCCCCCCGACAATAAACCCTCTCTTCTTCCTAATGCACAGCACCCATCGTTCGGGCCGGCCGGCAGTTGGCTTACGCACATTTGCATACCAGGACGGGACTGCGCTCTTTGAGGAGTTGCTCCTTGTACGGGCCCAGCATATCAAATTGGACCCCCCCATTACACTCTTGGCCATACTCTCCATGGGCCCGAGATAGGGTCACACCGGACCGGTCCCTTCCACAAATCTAGGGCAGAGGTCTGCTCCGGCCCCCTACCACCCATCCATTTATACCACACTCTTTTCCAGCCCTCACAAACACGTCGTCACCTCTACCACCACGCAGACAAGCGCTCTTCCCGCCAGCGTAGGACCATTTTTTTTCTTTCCCTTTTTTTTTCCTTCATTGGGCCCGACCTCTACTCTGTTGTCCGCGACTTTTGTGCTCGCCGCCTCCGGCATTGTTAATAGGCAGGCCCTTCACTACAAAGGTGCCGGCGGTCACCGCTCCTGCGCCGATCGCCCGGAACATCGGGCACACCAGACGCCTCTTGTCGCCGGGACCGCGATGTTATTGACAACCCAACAGTATCCCAATATCGCGGCGACCATTCTCCTTTGGCGTCTTTAATGCTCCTTCCACTAATAATGTGTACCGGACGTGCTTACCGCTCATACTCGCCTTGGATTTCTGCTTCCGTGTTATCACCACCCGGACCCCCAAACTAAGCCAGCACATCTACATTTTTCCGGACTTCGGTATCGTTCCGCAATATTACCCTTCGCCTCTCCCGCCCCAGTCGTCACCCCCCCCCTTTTGTTCGGGCTCTTCCCGCGGCTCGTCTCCCCCAGGACGGACAGCTTCCCCACAGCCGGGCTAACACCAAGACCGCCCTACCTTGCCTCACACAGGGCCACAGCCCCCGGCACCGCCCGTCATATAAGGCTCTGAATAAATTGGGCAACCATTGGGCCCCTGGCCACACACACAAACCGGGGCAGAGGGTCCATCTGTAACTATTTGTTGTCTGTAAGTCGGGTGTCCTTAAGTAGGGGACCGACCTGTATATGGGGATCTTACACATCATCTAATACAATGCACCGACAGCTGTGTTACCAGTGTTTGTTTGATGCAATATGCAGCAAACACCCACCTTGTATGATGGGCCCACCGTGTACGGGAGCCAACGTGTGACTGCCTCCACACATCATTCACAAGAGAGAGGATGGTGACAAGACGTAGAGCTACAAATATTGGGCCTTATAAGCTCATAGACATCTTTCCATGTGGTTACAGCAGGGCCCATAGGCTACCAAAACCGAGGACCCTTTCTGAGGTGGTGCCAAGAGACTCTATTATCTGAGTGCACTTTTTTCATGTGAAAGAAGCTTTAATGAATGCAGCTCGTGAGCAGAAGATTCTTCCCTCTCACTATGAGGATATCCATCTTTATGCGGATCCATCTCAAGCTACACTACAAGCCAGGAAAAGAGAGAGGATGGTGACAAGACGTAGAGCTACAAATATTGGGCCTTATAAGCTCATAGACATCTTCCCATGTGGTTACAGCAGGGCCCATAGGCCACCAAAACCGAGGACCCTTTCTGAGGTGGTGCCAAGAGACTCTATTATCTGAGTGCACTTTTTTCATGTGAAAGAAGCTTTAATGAATGCATCTCGTGAGCAGAAGATTCTTCCCTCTCACTATGAGGACATCCATCTTTATGCGGATCGATCTCAAGCTACACTACAAGCCAGGAAGCAATTTCACCCGCTAACATCTTTTTTTGAGCTGGAGTACGATACTTTCTGACCATTGTCAATAGCCTCTTGCACAGCCATACACCATCTTCTTCCCGGTGTATGTAAGTGCTTGATCTTGCGGCACAATTTTAAAGTTAAATCCCGTGCTCAGTCCGAATCAGTCCGACGCCCCCCCCATTTCTGTCGCATGAAAGCCGATGCGCCAAAATCCTATCGCGTGCGACAGAATCCCCTCCTAAATCCCTTTCCTAGCGGCACGATCCCTGAAAACATCAGAAAACCCGACGGAAATGCGGCCGCGGGACCCTTAGTAACCCCCCCCCCCCATTTCTGTCGCATGAAAGCCGGCACCGATGCGCCAAAATCCTATCGCGTTCGACAGAATCCCCTCCTAAATCCCTGTCCCAGCGGTACGACGCCCGAAAACCTCGACGAAAACCCGACGGAAATGCCCAGTGTTTCTGTTCTATAAAACAAGACATCCAGTTATTGTTTATTTATTTAAAAAAAATGTCTCCATTTTAGGTGAACACTTTTCAGGCCGTGCTGATCACTGATGGATATTCTACTTATACTGTATATAACTATGCGGACATCCAGTGGACGACTATTCTACTTATACTGTATATAACTATGCGGACATCCAGTGGACGACCGGCACAGACGATGGGGGTGACAGTTCTACAGGACTTGGTGGAACTCCAGCACTGGTAATATTATAATTAAACAATGTTTTTTATACATCAAGAGAAAAGATATTTTTAAAGATTTCCATATACGTTGCCAGAAACATGAATCCCACAATTTACTCTAAATAAATGTTTTAATCTATTCACTATTTTAACTGTCACAATATCTTCTAATCGGGTGATTTCTCACGGCACCTAGATTTATGTAGGGATATTGGGGTACAGGGGGCTGAGTACATAGGCAAGTTTACAATTCTTACAATTATGAGAATATGCAAAACTGCCAGTAATTATGTTTATACCTCACAAATATTTGATATTGTTTCTATCACATAACGTATGAATTAACTCCTTAACGACCTGGCCCTTTTGGGGTTTTTTCACTTCCATTTTTCACTCACCACCTTCAAAAATCAATAACTTTTTTTATTTTTCCACATAAAGTGCTGTGTGATGGCTTATTTTCTGCATAATTAACCGCACTTCAGTATTTAGTATTCCATGCCGTGTACTGGGAAGCGGGAAAAAAAATTCCAAATGCAGTGAAAATAGTGAAACACATTTGCACCGTTTTCTTGTGGGCTTTTACGGATTTCACTGGCGCACCCAAATGACAGGTCTACTTTATTCTTTGGGTCGGAACGATTACGGGTATACCAAATTATATAGGTTTTATAATGTTTTCATACATTTACGAAAACATTTTCATACTTCGTGTACAGAGCCGTGGGTGGTGTCATTTTTTTGGGGCAACTCAGTATTTAGTATTCCATGCCGTGTACTGGGAAGCGGGAAAAAAAATTCCAAATGCAGTGAAAATAGTGAAAAAACACATTTGCACCGTTTTCTTGTGGGCTTTTACGGATTTCACTGTGCACCCAAAATGACAGGTCTACTTTATTCTTTGGGTCGGAACGATTACGGGTATACCAAATTTATATAGGTTTTATAATGTTTTCATACATTTACGAAAACATTTTCATGGCAAAAAAGTGCCATTTTGGACTTTGGCTCTATTTTCCGTTAAGGGGTTGAACGCAGCGAAAACCGTTATTATTTTTTTATATATCCAGCATTTTTGACACAGCGATACCTAATGTGTTTATGATTTTTACTGTTTATTAATATTTATATCAGTTCGAGGGGAAGGGGGGTGATTTGAATTTTTAGGGTTTTTTTATTATATATATATTTTTTACCTTTTTTTAATTTTTACTTTTACTATTTTTCAGACTCCCTAGGGTACTTTAACCCTAGGTTGTCTGATCGATCCTATCATATACTACTGTATGGCATTATGGGGATTTTCCTCCTCATTCATTACAATGCGCAATTGTGCAATTTTGAAGCCGTTGGCACTGTCGCCGGCGGCGAGCGGCGGGAAAACACCCGCGATTGGTGCTGGTACCGATTGTGGGTGTTACCTGTAAGCCTTTGCTGCAATATCCAGCAAAGATTTACTGGCTATGCCAAGGGCTCGGCCCGCGAGCCCTCCCTATGCACCGGGACTCGCGCGCGCCGTACTAGTACCGTGCGTGTCGGGAAGGGGTTAAATGCATTTAAGGTTTAACATTTAAAGACAGATACAATGTTTCAAGCAATATGCATGCTCTTCCAACCTAGTGTTAGAGTAATGTGTTTATGATTTTTACTGTTTATTAATATTTATATCAGTTCGAGGGGAAGGGGGGTGATTTGAATTTTTAGGGTTTTTTTATTATATATATATTTTTTACCTTTTTTTAATTTTTACTTTTACTATTTTTCAGACTCCCTAGGGTACTTTAACCCTAGGTTGTCTGATCGATCCTATACTATCCTATACTACTGTATGGCAGTAGATGGGGATTTTCCTCCTCATTCATTACAATGTGCAATTGTGCAATTTGAAGCCGTCGGCACTGTTGCCGGCGGCGAGCGGCGGGAAAACACCCTTGATTGGTGCTGGTACCGAGTGTGGGTGTTACCTGTAAGCCTTTGCTGCAATATCCAGCAAAGATTTACTGGCTACGGCAGGGGCTCGGCCCGCGAGCCCTCCCTATGCACTGGGACTCGCGCGCGCCGTACTAGTACCGTGCGTGTCGGGAAGGGGTTAAATACATTTAAGGTTTTACATTTAAAGACAGGTACAATGTTTCAAGCAATATGCATGCTCTTCCAACCTATTGTTAGAGTAATGCACAACAGGTACATTAAATTATGTAACGGCCGACAATAAAAGCACAGACATCGGGGGGGGTTAAATTATGTAACGGCCGACAATAAAAGCACAGACATCGGGGGGGGCGTGGCTAGCCATGCAACAGGACGGACGCGTCTGAGGAGTGCTCCGCTACCGGCAAGAGCCCTGGCCCCGATGGGTTTACTGCAATTTTCTACAAATCCCTACTTACTGAACTTTCCCCTCCTTTGCTACAGGTCTTCAATTCTATTTCCACCACGAAGTCTCTCCCTTCCTCTCTGCTACATGCGCATATAACCGTGATCCCAAAAGAGGGTAAGGACCCTCAGCTGTGCCCCAGTTACAGGCCAATTTCGTTGATAAACACGGACGTCAAAATCTATGCCAAAATGATTGCAATTCGTTTGTCTCGCTATGTGGGTTCCCTAGTCCACCCAGATCAAGTAGGGTTTATACCCTCTAGAGAAGCTAGGGATAATACCCTAAAGACATTCTCACTGATCCATTACGCAAAACGCTCTTCAGCTCCATTCTTGGCGCTCTCACTTGACGCCGAGAAGGCGTTCGATCGGGTGGACTGGGGATTCCTTGAGGCGACACTAGGCCAAATTGGTTTAGGCCCCTTGATGATGGCACGCATTAAATCCCTCTATCACTCCCCGAGAGCCCAAATTAGGGTAAATGGATCCCTCTCCGACCCTTTTTTGATAAGTAACGGCACACGACAGGGATGTCCGCTATCCCCACTATTATACGCGTTGGTAATTGAACACCTACTTATCGCAATTCGCAAAAACTCATCCATACGGGGAATAAAAATAGGGGGGGACCACCCACAAATGTTCTGCCTTTGCGGATGACGTTCTACTGTATCTGGCTGACCCCCTATCATCTGCAGTAATGGAATCACTCAATGAGTTCGGCTTTTTTAGCAACCACAAGATTAATCTCTCTAAATGTGTTGCAATGGGGGTGGGAACGGATGCGGTGACCACGCAGACTCTGAGCAGCCAATACCCATTCACTTGGAAGAGAGAGGCGATATCCTACCTGGGGATCCAAATCCCGTCGGATCTTACCAAAACTTACCCACTAAACTATGGAGCAATATTGGAATCGCTTAAAGTCGATCTTGCTAAATGGACTACCAAAAAAATATCATGGGTGGGTAGGGTAGGGTGTATTAAAATGACAATTCTCCCCAGGCTCCTTTATCTATTTCAGACCATCCCACTGTCCATCCCAAAAATTTTCTTCAGTAAACTTACCAGTATACTCAACCGGTTTCTCTGGGCTTCATCCCATCCCCGCATAGCTAGGACAACCCTGATATGCAGAAAACAACAGGGAGGTCTGGGATTACCGGATTTCAGAGGATATTTCTTTGCCTCATCTCTAGCAAGAGTACTGGACTGGTTCCATAATAGGGAACATAAGCTCTGGGTCCAAATAGAAGAAAAGTTAGCTAAGGTACCCCTTACAACACTTCCATGGTCTAGTAGTTATCTAACAACATCACACTCAATTCAGGAGCTGCCTTTTGTAGCCGCTCAAGTTATGAGAACACTGAAACGCTCTTTGGACTCCACGCACTTATTCACCTCAGATGGTCCTTTGACACCCATATCTGACAACCCAGAATTTCCTCCAGGAATGTCTACAGATTTCCTTGCTGCAATACGAGGCCAGGGCCCTCTCCGATTTAAGTCAGTCATCAAAGCTAGTTCTCTCATCCCATATGAGGAGATTCTTACTAGCGATCTCCGTAACCCCCGGGCACAGTGGGAATACAATCAACTAGCACATTTTTATCAGGCTATTAAACATAAGATAAATCTACACAGAGAATTAACGCCCTTTGAGCTACTGTGTACCGACCAAGGTGCAATCTCACACACAATCTCACAGATATATGGGCTGCTACTGGACAATTGGGGCAAAGCGGAAATTCCATATGTTAAGGCCTGGGAAAGGGAGTTAGACAAGTCCTTCACACAGGAAGAGTGGGCAAAAGCGTTTGAACTATGCCACAAATTATCTGTCTCATGTAAATCCCAAGAGACAAATTATAAAATTTTGTCGCGCTGGTATTGGGTTCCCACTAAGTTGAGGTCAATCTATCCGACTTGTTCAGACCTATGCTGGAGATGCCACCAGGCCCCTGGCACAATGTCCCATGTGTGGTGGGGATGCCAACTGCTCCGCCCCTTTTGGTCGCAAGTTCGTAGGCTTATCAATAAGCTGACGGGACACCAGCTGGGGGACGATCCCTCGACTCTGCTCCTTTTAATTCTCCCTTCATCAATAACCAAGGCCAAAAAGTCACTCATGGGATTTATGCTCATTGCTGCAAGATCCCTCATCCCTAGGTTATGGAAGACAACCAGAGTCCCTCAGATCTCAGACTGGTTCGGAGAAATAACTCTGCTACACCGGATGGAAGAGCTTACTGCCGCCAAACAAAATACCAGTACCGATAACACGACCCTCTGGGGCCCTTGGCTCACCTTTAGGCAATCGTCAGAGTTCAATACCTTTTCGTAATAGTGCACACTCACCCTTTCCTTTATATCTAATCAGCTCTAGATGACGACTAATTTTACCCTGTATCCCCCCCTCCTGTCTTTCTGAGTTTGTATTACCTTCCCCCTCAATGTTAGTAATATTGTTATCTACAAAACTTTTTTATATGAGACGTTGATAACTATCACTCCTACAAATATATGACCTATCATTGACTTCATTAAGATGATGATGTCCAAGTAAACTGATTGTTAATGAGGTTCTTGTTTTAATACATGCTTTATCGTTTAAAGTGTATTTAAGTATGGCTTTATACTGTACGGACCTGCGTGTCCTATAATTCCAAAAATACCATTTCGTGCAATGTCAATGCCACAATTGTTTAATAAAGAATGATACAAAAAAGCACAGACATCATTTGTTACATTTTACAGAAGATCTCCAAATACGTCACCCAAAAATCTTTGTTAATACATTTCCATATGATGGGAGTTTCTGAGGTGGATACAAACAGGAGTTATTTTATATAATGATACGTGGCTGTGTAAATAATTACATGTGATAGCATATTGGCCATATATTGAGGTTCAGACATCAAGTTGTGGTTTCAGTTCTGAAGTTAGATATAAAAAGGAGACATTTGGTGCCTCAATAACCTCATGGAATGTCCTGGGGTAAAGATGATAAGACACTTCTTTAGCAGACAATATGGAAGCTTAGGTTTGTTTGTGTATATACATCCTAATCATGTATATATATATATATACACACATCAATACTACCGAGACTCTCACACTATGTTATGGAAGGCATGACTTTTAAAAACTTTCAAAAACTGACAATGTGTGTAAGTTGTGGTTATTGCTGTAGCTACATTTCCCTGTGTGAATGAAATAGTTCCACTATCTAAGAAAAATCTAACACTGAGTTACATACAAAAAGGCATTTTATAAAGCCAAGATACACAGCCTCCAAAAACTAGCCAACAGTCATTCAGCCCCCATAAGCTAATAGTCCCCCTGCCCTTTGAAGCCAATAGTCACCCTGCCCTTTATAGCCAATAGTCACCCTGCCCTTTATGAATTTTTTTTTTTTTAACTTTATTTAGTATTTTTTTTACTATTTTTCAGACCCCCTAGAGTACTTTGATCCTAGGTTGTCTGATTGATTCTACCATGTACTACCATTATACAGTAACTATTGTTATTTTGAAATATTATAAAGGATTTGTCTTATTAATGGAGATGCTACAGTTGGATAACCTACCAGTCATGGAAACACACTTCCTAACAAACACCAATTACATTATGAAGTAGATTCAGAAGATTTGCAAACAGTATTTTAGCAATTTTAGAAAGCACACAAACCAGTATTCCAGGCTACAGTATAAAAAACTGCAATACGTTTCCTTTACTCCTTTACTTTTCCTTTTTAAAATCATTCTTTGGTAAAAAAAAAAAAAGTGCAGCAATTTTTCTGGATATGAGCTATGTGAATTGTGAGAGAACCAATGTGGTTACTCAAAAATGTAGGCAAAGCCATCAATAAAGAGAAAGAAAGCTTTCACAAGAAGGCAGCGAAAGAGGCACTACAAAATACAAAGAAAAAAATAAATTATGCATAAATTGAATAAGAGCAACAAAGCTGAAAACACCAGAAAGTTAAATAAATCCTAAAATGACATTCAATTATAGAAAGAAAAGTTTAATTGTTAGTTTCACCGTGGGAGGGAAATTATTGAATATATTCCTTTTTATTAGATTCACTGTAGAAAATATTTAATAATAAATAAGAGCATAAATAAATATTTTGATGCACAGATATCTTAATAATTTTGACAAAACCCTTAAAGCACAGTAAATATTCCACCATGCATAGTACAGAAAGCACATTTTAAAAGTACAAAGCACATGCGTTTATAAATGGCTTTTTCTGACTTTCAAATCCCCTTATAGTCTATAGGTCATACCATTGTATTACCTGCCCAGTGTGTGTTAAACCCCTTCGTGCCGAATGCCCTTTTTTTCGTTTTTGTATTTTCAGTTTCACTCCCCACCTCAAAAATCTATAACTTTTTTTATTTTCAGTACAGAGCTGTGTTATGGCTTATTTTCTGCATAACAAATTGGCACTCAAATTGTGGTATTTAATTTTTCCATT
Source organism: Engystomops pustulosus (assembly GCA_019512145.1). NCBI lineage: Eukaryota > Metazoa > Chordata > Amphibia > Anura > Leptodactylidae > Engystomops > Engystomops pustulosus. The sequence goes on along the minus strand of WNYA01002914.1, from coordinate 8,186 downwards.
CCATGGTACTGGGAAGCAGGAAAAAATTCCAAATGCCGTGAAATTATGTCAAAAACGCATTCATGCCCGTTTTCTTGTGGGCTTGGATTTTTTTCACTGTACGCCACAAATGACATGCCTAATTTTTCCTTGCGTCGTTACAATTACGGGATTCCAAATTTTGTGAAGGTTTTATAATTGTTTTCATTACATTTACAAAAATGAAACCTCACAGTACAACCATCTTCTGAAGCTAATAACTTTTTTATAATTTGGTATACAGATCTTTGGGAGGTATGGTTTTTTTGCACTTTTGATTGACATTTCAATTTTATTTACACTTTTTGGACTGTGTGACCTTTTGAAACTTTTTATAGAATTTTTTATATTTTTTTTTCGACTTTGGGCGCTATTTTCGCTCCGTTACAGGGTTAAACACAGTGAAAAACTGTTAATATATTTTGTATAGATCGAGGCATTTTCAGTTCAGATGTCACATATGTTTATGTGTTTATAGGTTTTAGCTGTTTATTTTATATTTATATCATTTCTAAAGAATGGGGGGTGATTGAAATTTTTATTTTTTTTATTATACTTTTTTAAAAACTTTTTTTTAATTTTTTTTTTAACTATTTTTTTAGACTCCCTGGGTACTTTAACCCTAGCTTGTCTGATAGATTGTACCAATACTGACTCCGTACTAACAGTATGGCAGTATATGGGGATTTTCCTCCTCATTCATTACAGTAGCTTTGCCCATGCGCCGCCATCTTTTTGAAGCTGCCGGCGGTGATCGGCGGAAAAAAAACCCCTGCGATAGGTGGTAAGCGCAAATAGTGTAGTATTTTCAGTGTATGTGTATGTGCATCAGTGGTGAATGCTCTGTCCGGAATGCACGAGAGAAGTAGAGCAGAATAATCGCTCCAAGCAGCATGGCTCAGATGACCCTAGACACCTAAGTACGCGTAGGCGATGAAATCTTGTACACTAGACTGATAGAGACAGGATAGTGTACTTTCTATATTTGAAATGTTACCATTTTGTTGACAGGGAATTAAAAAAAAAAAATATGTTATTTTGTTTATCCTTATTTACATTTTTAAGAACTTGTCTGTCGTGGGAAATGTCCCCATTTGATGAATATATACTTTATATTTCCTGAGTTATCAACACTTTTTTGTGACTTTTGTTAAAAGTTGCAAATTCAGTAGCAAAGTCCATTGCCCATATTTATTTACCCCCTCAGGCTCCACGCCATAACATGTATGGTGCAGTGGTGGCGGGGGGATTTAATGAACGGTCTCACGGGCTAAGTCCTCTTCATTACACAGGGTGTAGTTTACTGCATCAAACCCCACCGCTAATACTCACAGTTGTTGCTAGCACACCAAGCAAAAGTATTAACCTTTCCTATGGCAGCCGGGACCAACCTTGGTTCTCCCGAACGTCATCGGAAGGCCTCAAGTCGATTGTCATTACTTGGCAAAACCCGAGGCCTGTCTGGTTTTCTGCAGATCGTTCCAATGATCCATGTCAAAAATGCAATACTGCGAATACAGGCAGTCCCTGGGTTACAATCAAGATGGGTTTCCAAAGTTTGTACTTATTTGAAATTTGTATGTAAGTCCGAAACTGTATATTTTTAATTGTAGCTTCCAGACCGATTTTTTTTTTTGCCCCGTGACAGTCTTTAACTAGGGGGGTCATTTTGTAAGTTGGGTGTCCTTAGTAAGGAAACACCTGTAACATAGTATTGCGTATATGGGTAGGAACAATCAGACCATACTGGGTTAATGTACCCTAGAGGTCTAAGAAAGAGTAAAAAAAAAAGAAAACATTAAAAAACCTACAATTTGAATCACGCACCCCCTTACTCTATGAACTTATATAAAATGTCATAAACAGTAAAAAATAAAGAACAATTAGTATCAACAAGTCCTCTCAAATGCCGCAATCAAATTCCCAATCTAATGGAGTAAAGGTCTATTTTTTCTCTATTTTATCCCTTTTTATTTTTACTGTTTTGGCTTTTATTATGGTCAGCTATGCCTTTATACATAGTAAATGGCTGTTTTAATAAGTTTTTTCCATTCCCTTGGATGCTAATACGTTCCCATACTCTGCACAGATAACTTACCACTAAGATGTGCTACTCTTTGTGTGTATCCATTGCCTATCATTTACTATAAGCAGTGTGGGGTCCGAGTGAACTGTACAGTACCTAAAGGGTGTATGTTGTGCAATCTGATGTAGGCCTCTCGTCGTCTTAATTGCAATGGTGGCATGCGGAAAGTGATATGGAATTAGCATGTGACTGTCTCAGGGAGCACCTTTTCATCCACTGGTTTGCAGTAAACAGTGCATAGAAACGTTACGTGGCGATGGTTACATAGTGTGATTGGCATGTTTGTTTGTAGCGCTTGGGGATTCTTGATTCCTTTGGATTCCCATACGAACAGATACTGGGTGCTAGGAGATAGAAATCTCAGTGTAAAGACACCATCTGTGCAGTGTGCTTTTATGGGCTAATTGGGCAGGCACTCCCTAGTGTAAGTATACCCCCTAGATTTATATTAGAGAGGGGGCTCATCACATAGCCCTTACGAATGGTATTTTTCGATCCCACGTGAAAATCCATATATTAGTAGGCATAAACAGCAGTTCATTCAATCCCCTTAAGTTGAATTTTTGAGACATTTTTTGTGACTGCTTACTTTTCTTCTATGCCCTCATTTTACAATGACTGTTTCTGTCTTTACTACGCTACGGCAAATATACAGTACACACTGCAAAGTAACAGGTATGTCAGAGTAGCTGGTGTTGATTGCCCTGGTTAATTTTTCACTTTTAACCTCTAAGAAGGTATTATTTTATCTGACTAAGTAATAAGTGGTTGATACAATGGGCTAGTACTCTGTCAAGTGAATCCTCTGTATGCTCAATTGGCTATATTAAAGGAATCATTGACATCGCTCATTTGGTCCAGAAAAATGTTACATTTACCGAACATTAAAGACTATTAAAGAGCAAAGTATTATGTCCCCTGTATTAAGAGGATGGATAAATTGGGGCATGCTCAGCATATAATAATTTGAATTCATTCCTTACATAAATTTGTATCTGGGCGGCTAATCGTCACTTCTAATCCTGTTTATTCTAATGGTTCACAAGCATTCTGCAGCTTAATTGTAATATTCGGGAGCAACTTTCTCACACTTACAGCATGAAAGTAAAGAAGCTTTAGAAGGAAGGGATACAGACAAGCATTAGAAATTGCTACAGCTCAATCGATCCAGGCTAGGAAATGCCACAAGACCACAAGTGTAATTGGTGACAAAATGGCTCTTATAGTAAGGAAAGGAGAAGAGACACAGTAATTACAACCAGCGTTGCTCCCTTGGGGGGAATCTTCCCTGAGTGGCACAATAAACAAGTGACACTTTTTGAAAACTATTATGGAATTCACCCATCTTGCTACAAAAGTATGTAAAGTAGGATCTCACAGAGCCGGATCATATGGGAATAAAATAGCGGCTTGTTAGACAAATGTAATATCAATTTATACAGGAGAAGAAAACGAAACCAGTTCTTGTCTTTGATAAAATGATCCCCTTGTTGGGAAAATAACTACGTTTTGCATGGATATTTGTGTCATGCAATATTCCCCCATGTTTTTTCTATTGTTTTATCCAAAAGTTTGAAGCCATAAGAGAAATATTATAAATAATATAAAATTTTTTATTTAGAAAGATACATGATATATTATATGTTTATCTATATGAAGGGCAACCCCTTTATTCTGCTATAACTTTTAAAACTCTCAAGCACACACATGCCATAGGAATGAGGAATGAGTACCTATTACGTCATACATCTGCTCCTGTGTATGTTGGCTATTAATATTTTATAATGGTTTTTCAAAGTATTTTTCAAAATGACCATTCAAAAAACCTATAGGTATGGGTCAAATTGCCACAACAAAACGTTGATAAGGAGTTAATAAATAAGTAGAAAGCTCTGGCCCTCTAGCTCTAGCTAACTCATACTCGAAGACAGCTATTTGTACTGCTTGCCCTGAGTTCAAGACATACTTAGGAAATCGTTTTTCTAGGTGAGAAGGTCACAATGTGTGTAAGGACGGTGCACCATATTTATTTGGAAGGATATGGCATTAGTGCAGGTGTATGGGCCATACATTCATGCATGCTCTTTAGGAACTCTAGGGACAAGTAATCGCCACATACATGTGTTGCTCAATAGACAAAGGAAGAGAGAACAAAACTCGCAACAAATACAATGTAGTTATAATTTATATCAAATGCTGCAACAAAAGCTGGGGTGCATCAAAATAGGAAACACCAAATGTTCTCCCACGATAAAGGATCAACATGAAAACAAGCCATGGGCAACAGAGGGACACGTCACATACTGCGCTCTCTCTAGCTATACAATCATCACAGGGGGGGTAGCGCAGTTGTATGTGTTTCAGTATCGTAACCAATCACCCATAAATAAAACACACCCACAATGATTAATATTAACAGTGGATTAGTATGGACTCTATGTTGACAGGTACAGGTACAATCTGATTCTGATAGCTTAGTGGTAGCGCTGAGTAAGCTATGTGCGTATATAAAAAAGGAATTATTATATTAATTAACCTTTAGAGCTACATATAAAGGTAAGGGAATACAACAGTGGATTTCAAGAAAAAAGAACATATTTTTTCTACTCTTTATGCCAATAGGTCCAAGTTTTTAGTGTTGAGTTGAACCTGTCGGATTTTTCAGGTTTCGATCAAACTTCGGAAAAATTTTGTTGTTTGTACATAATTATGAAAAGAACCTGAATCATCCCTTGAATAAGAGGACGCCATTTTTAACACAAAATGGCTGACATATTGGGTTAATAATAGGGTAAACTTTGGCCCTGCAAACCTGGGGTAGGGCAATGTATTTACTACCAGAAAATATAAAACTTAAAGTGCCAAATAAAAAAATGTTAAACACGAATAAAAATGCTCGTGTAATGCTCTATGGTGGAAGGAATGCTAGGGATGTCCCGATGGCATTTATTCCTATCTAGCAAAGTTATTTTCACTGGCACTGTAAGACTAAATTGTATCCATACTGTTATTTTCCTCTGCACTACAAGATGTTATGGATAATCCAATAACATTTATTTAACTGTTTAGTATACAGATGCATTTAAAGTCAATGTATTTAAGATTTTAATGATATGTCCATTCTCCACACTGTCTTAAAATGGTAAATCTTTCTACTTTCTAGCTGTCCCCTACGGTCTTCTCTTCTCTACCTCCCTACCAAGCCCCTGACAGAGTGGGATTATAAATCTTACCTCACCCTAACTCTTCCCTGACCCGCCTCTACCTATCCTCTCTTCCTTGGACTGTAGTGAGGCTGGGATATATGACCTCAATCAACAGTCTTCAGTCCACATAGTGGCATGGCTGTGGTTGTTAGGGGCTAAAGCTGTGTTAATGGGCCATCATGACACAAGTCCAAAGGTTTTTGTGTAAAAGTATTCACCTCTAGCCTTATCTAGCGATTTTGGGTAGTGTACCACAACCCATTGATATCTGTGAAACCAGACATTTAGTTTTCTTCTGCATGTGTGGAACTGAAGGGGGGGGCCAACATTTACTTTGGGTTTTTAAGCCACACTTTTGTTCCAGTCTGCGCACATTCTTCTTAGGCTAACGCCTGCACAGGTATTTAAGAAGTGTCTGCGCTGCTATTGTTTTGCACGCAAACACCTTTTTTGTGGCACAAGCGGCGTGTGCACTCCATGTGACCATTAGGGGTGTACCATCAGTATCAGTCGGTCTGAAGGATGCTGACGCAAGCATGCCGTTTTCAACTTGCAAATTGTGTCATAATGCCGTAGGTTAAGGTGCACCACAAAAAAAGATGAAAACTCTGGCCGGGCAGTGCGGGAAGCACGATTTCCTGATTTCTGACGCTGACTTAGTGAATCGCTGCAACCAGCATTGTACCAGAAATAGCTCTTTTACTGGAGTTTTTCTGACTTTCTAGAAATGTGCCCCGATCTGTTCAATCCTGCAAGGGGATCAATGCTTTCTATAGGTTGATGGAATGTATTGGGGTGGCCGCTCTACGCTATTTGGGCCGGGAGGTGGCAATGCAAGGCTATGTATTGGCCTGATGTGGGGATGCCATATTCCTATGCACAAGCGAAAACCTAACCCAGTTTCTGGCGATGCTAAGTGCAGTTTTATGCCAGGAAAGTGTTTTGTGAAAGATCCGTTGGATGCCAGGGGCATGGTTTGGATCATACTTTTGATATCAGCGCTTCATTCCCCCACAGTGTTCGCATTAACCAAAAAGATAGAGTCCTTACAAAAGTGAAATCTGCAAAGATAAATTTAACCATATTTTCAATTTGGTCGAACAGTAGCATAACCCTGCATTGACTGATGGGTGAACAGCATGGTAACGTCACCCATAACCAAATTACTCTGCCCAAATTACTCTGCAATTGTTCTGCAATTTGCGTTGCCATAAAGAAAGCACTTAAGCCTATGTCGCCATAACTTGCCTCGTTATGACTGTAAATTGACATAAAGTTTCAATGCTGCCTATTTGACTAGTTTTTTGTCTATCAGCTGTGTGAGAGCTTTTTTTTTGCAACAAAGATATACTACTACTATAGTTTTCTAGTCTGGGCGTGGTATGGATTTGGAATACCAAACGTGGCCTTATCGATTTTCTTTTTGTGTGGTCGTATAGAAGCAAGACCCAAGTATAATACGAGTCCCTAATTTTACCACAAAGACCTGGCGATCCCCTATTGACAGTCGAGTAGTAGCCGAGGGGGGGGGAAAAGCATTGGTCCAAGCCTCCCAGTATAGAGCCCTGCCGGACCCTGCCCATAGTATCTAGCCAACAGCCTGCCCCCCAATATATAGCCTGGCCAGCCCCCTGCCCCAGTATAGATAGCCAGCGCTCCTGCTCCAGTATATAGCCAAAGGGGAACCGGAAATGTGAGTTTTGATCTAATAGTTTTTTACTTGAGTAGAAGCCGAGTTTGAGGTTTTCAGCCACATTTTTTTTTGTTCTGAAAACTAGGCATATACTCGCGTATATATATATTCTAATTAGGCGGGGGAATTATTATACGGGTCTATTGTTGCTTGATGGTTAACAGTGTGTCAAGGCCGATGTAAACTATTCCCTTTGCTTGTGCAGGTATATTAAGAAACTCTGGCACGGAACGGATGCAGGCTATCACTCCCCCTTTAGGCCTCTTCACACCCGGCCCTGGTGCCAGCACTTGGCTTACCTGGGCCCGAAGGGTGCTTGGGTGAGGGGCCACTTGGGCAGCGAAAACAATTTTTGGCCCCTGGATCAATTGTACCAGTGTCGCTTTACAGACACTGGTACAAATTCTCACCTTCGGCTGGTGTAGTTTACTGCTTCTATACTGTGCTCGTCGGGAGTGCGCATAGATGGAGGCAGAAACCTATAACTCACTTTTCCTCAATCCCCCTGAACAGCCGCATTATACTGTTGGCGACGGTCTCTAAAATTTGGTGGCACTTGGAGATGTCATCAGACATGTGTGTCGGCTCCAGAGCCAGGGCCTACAAGTGGACGCATGGCGAAAAAAAGAATGCAGCGCTCTGCTCTGGGGAGAGAGGAAAGTGAGTTTTTTTTCTTTCCCGTGTGGGGGGGGGGGCAGTGTGGCTACAGGGGGAGAGGCAGTGTGCCTTATGGGTGGGGGGGGGAACAGTATGGCTAGTGGGGGCAGTGTGTCTTATGGGTGGGGACCAGTGTTGCTATGGTTGGGGGACACTGTGGCTAGGAGGGGCAGTGTGTCTTATGGGTAGGGAGTAACAGTGAACCTACGGTGGGGGGGAACAGTGTGACTTATGGGGGGCAGTGTGGCTATGTAGGGGCAACTTTGTGGCTGTGGGAGGAGGAGGCAGTGTGGCTATGTAGGGGGAGACAGTATGACTACCTGGGGGGGTTGGCACTGTGGCTATTTGGAGGGGACAGTGTGGCTTATGGAATGTGGTGGCACTGTGGCTAGTTGGAGGGGACAGTGTGGCTTATGGAATGTGGCTTATGGGGGGAAGTGTGGCTATGTAGGGGGAGGTAGTGGGGCTTATGAAATGTGGCCTATGGGGGGACAGTGTGGCTACATAGAGGGAGGCAGTGTTGCTT
>WNYA01002913.1:3919-32068 GCA_019512145.1 Engystomops pustulosus | reverse complement strand
TGTCACCCTATATGAGGGGTCCCTGTCTCTCTGTGGGGGGCTGTCACCCTGTATGAGGGGCCCCTGTCTCTCTGTGGGGGGCTGTCACCCTGTATGAGGGGTCCCTGTCTCTCTGTGGGGGGCCGTCACCCTATATGAGGGGTCCCTGTCTCTCTGTGGGGGCTGTCACCCTATATGAGGGGTCCCTGTCTCTCTGTGGGGGCTGTCACCCTATATGAGGGGTCCCTGTCTCTCTGTGGGGGGCTGTCACCCTGTATGAGGGGTCCCTGTCTCTCTGTGGGGGGCTGTCACTCTATATATATGAGGGGTCTCTGTCTCTCTGTGGGGGCTGTCACCCTATATGAGGGGTCTTCCAGGCCTCGGTCGCTGTGCAGACAGGCGGGGGATGCGGTACCGGAACGGTTCTCTCCTCACCTGTATATCCGTTCCTCCCGGTCCCGCCCTCCTCCTCCTCTCCGGCCGGCGCCATCTTGCAGTGACGACATCGAACGACTGACAGGAGGTGCTGAGGCCCCGCCCAGGTCCGGTCACATGAGTTCTCCCTGTCCTCACGTGACACGACCTGGGCGGGGCCTCAGCGCCTCCTGTCAGCCTCCGCACATTGTGAAGCAGGAGGGGGCGGGTCATTGCGGAGCCACCAATCATGTAGCGGGAGAGAGCTGCCCTGTGATTGGCTGCTGTGTGTTTCCATGCACCTCATTGGGGCTCTTTCAAATTACCTGCGGCTTTTCCGTGTGATTTTTTTGGAGTTTCCTGTTGGATGTAACTTAGCGGTGTGTCATTAGTGATACATGAGGCGATTGGTCTTTAGTGATTGGAAACTTTATGAAACAAAAGTCGCAATAATATCCCAATAGATCCCTACGAAGATATCTCCCAGCAGATCCCTCCACAGATCACTCCGCAGATCTCCCAGCAGATCCCTACACAGATCCCTCCGCAGATCCCTCCACAGATCACTCCGCAGATCCCTCCACAGATCACTCTGCAGATCACTCTGCAGATCTCCCAGCAGATCACTCCGCAGATCTCCCAGCAGATCCCTCCACAGATCACTCTGCAGATCCCTCCACAGATCACTCCGCAGATCCCTCCACAGATCACTCTGCAGATCTCCCAGCAGATCACTCCGCAGATCTCCCAGCAGATCCCTACACAGATCCCTCCGCAGATCTCTCAGCAGATCCTTACGCAGATCCCTCCACAGTTCTCCCAGCAGATCCCTACACAGATCCCTCCGCAGATCTCCCAGCAGATCCCTACACAGATCCCTCCGCAGATCTCCCAGCAGATCCCTACACAGATCCCTCCGCAGATCTCCCAGCAGATCCCTACACAGATCCCTCCGCAGATCTCCCAGCAGATCCCTACACAGATCCCTCCGCAGATCTCCCAGCAGATCCTTACGCAGATCCCTCCACAGTTCTCCCAGCAGATCCCTCCACAGATCACTCCGCAGATCTCCCAGCAGATCCCTACACAGATCCCTCCGCAGATCTCCCAGCAGATCCTTACGCAGATCCCTCCACAGTTCTCCCAGCAGATCCCTCCACAGATCACTCCGCAGATCTCCCAGCAGTTAATAAAAAGTGATCAAAAGTTCGCACAGTCCCAAAAATTATAGCATTGAAAACGGCATCAAAATTCGCAAAAAATGACACTATCCACAGCTCCGTACACCAAAGTATGAAAAAGTTATTGGCCCCAGAAGATGGCAAAATAAAAAAAAAATATTTTGTACAGAAGGTTTTAATTTTTTTAAATGTATGAAAACATTATAAAACCTATACAAATTTGGTATCCACATGATCGTACCGACCCAAAGGATAAAGTAGACCTGTCATTTGGGACGCAGAGTGAAAGCTGTAAAATCCAAGCCCACAAGAAAACGTCACAAATGTGGTTTTTCACCATTTTCACTGCATTTGGAATTTTTTTCCCGCTTCCCAGTACACACCATAGAATATTAAATACCGTCACTATGAAGTGCAATTTGTTACGCAGAAAATAAGCCATAACAGAGCTCTTTATGTGGAAAAATAAAAAAGTTATAGATTTTTGAAGTTGGTGAGTGAAAAATGGAAGTGAAAAAACTAAAAAAGGCCAAGTCGTGAAGGGGTTAAATAAAAAATAATTTAATAAAAATGTCCATAAGCCCCATTAACATATAAAAATCTTTCCAGTATCAAAGTCGAATTTGTCTCTAAGCAGAGTAGGGTATTATCATGAACAAGCAATCAGATGATTCATGTCCAATGGTGGAACTAATAAAACTGTTTAAAAAATGTTCTTAAATAAAAAATAATTTAATAAAAATGTCCATAAGCCCCATTAACATATAAAAAGACATAAATGTCATATAATAATATAAAGACATATAATGTGAAAAAGTCAAAATGATTACGCAATCCCCACACATATAGCATCACTGCATCGTTACCACCACAGGTCAACTGAGGTCACAATATTAGTAAACCGCTGCTGTAGACTTATGGACCTCAAATTGAGAGGCCTGTGCATTTCCAAACATGACCCCCATTGATCAGCCCCCATCACCTGAGCCATCATGTAGAGGCTTATAACTCCATACCCCAGAACCTCGGAGTGATGCCTTAGCAGACAATTAGTGACTTGTGAGAAGCATGAGATGTCATTTATACAAAAAAACAGAAAGGTGTTGGGGCATCACATATATGGGATATGTAGAGGCTTAAACACTGGAGAGAAAACCGATATACACAGCAACCATGGTTAATACACGGGTTAACACGAATTTTCGAAAGACCCGAGACTGTCATGGAGACGGATCGCCGCTGCCCGATGACGTCAAATTTAGAAAATAAGGTATTTAAATATCTCGTATCACATAATCAAATCATAATAAAATCAATATGTTTCATACATCCTAAAATAGAGACATTAAAATCTATGGCTACAACGTTATTGCTCTTGGCATGAGACAAGGGAGAAATGCAGAAACTACATGGCTGGGCACCAGGGGGTTAAATCATGATGCCATCAACTTCTTTTTTATATTGTTTTATTATTTTGTCGGCAATTTAGTTTTCATTCTAATTGCGTACGCAATCGGATTTTGGCGCATCGGCGCCGGCTTTCACGTGAGACAAATCGAGGGGCGGGCCATCGGACGATCCGACAGATTCGGACAACGCACAGTATTTAACATCGTAAATTGTGTCGCAAGACATGCACTTACATGCACCGGGAACAAGAAGGTGAACTCCAGGGACCTTGGCGGGGAAGCGACAGATGCAAGACCTCGGGCACACGATCTTAGTGACTCCCCGCACAGCACATTATACACGGACAATGCACTTACATGCACCGGGAAGAAGGTGAACTCCGGGGACCTGAGCGGGGAAGCGACACATGCAGGATATCGGGCGCAGGATCTTAGTGAGTCCCTGCACAGTGCATTATACACGGACAATGCACTTACATGCACCAGGAAGAAGAAGGTGAACTCCTGGGACCTGAGCGGGGAAGCGACACATGCAGGATATCGGGTGCACGATCTTAGTGACTCCCCGCACAACGCATTATACATGGACAATGCACTTATATGCACCGGGAAGAAGAAGGTGAACTCCGGGGACCTGAGCGGTGAAGCGACATATGCAGGATATTGGGCGCAGGATCTTAGTGTCTCCCCGCACAACGCATTATACATGGACAATGCACTTATATGCACCGGGAAGAAGAAGGTGAACTCCAGGGACCTGAGCGGGGAAGCGACACATGCAGGATATTAGGCACACGATCTTAGTGACTCCCCGCACAGCGCACTATACACGGACAATGCACTTACATGCACCAGGAAGAAGAAGGTGAACTCCGGGGACCTGAGCGGTGAAGCGACACATGCAGGATATTGGGCGCAGGATCTTAGTGTCTCAACGCACAACGCATTATACACGGACAATGCACTTACATGCTCCAGGAAGAAGAAGGTGAACTCCGGTGGACCTGAGCGGGAAGCGACACATGCAGGATATCGGGCGCAGGATCTTAGTGACTCCCCGCACGGCGCATTATACACGGACTATGCACTTACATGCACCAGGAAGAAGAAGGTGAACTCCAGGGACCTCAGCGGGGAAGCGTCAGATACAGGATATCGGGCACACGATCTTAGTGACTCCCCGCACAGCGCATTATACACGGACAATGCACTTACATGCACCAGGAAGAAGAAGGTGAACTCCGTCCACCCCATAACAGTCCCCTAAAAATAAGGACACCCACAGTGCCCCATAACAGTGACAGCCCAGTGACCCCTGAGTGTAAGTGACTGCAGGCAATGATAGTTTCTCAATCTTTATCTGTAACAATGTTGTGGGGAAGGGGTGAGGGAGATTCTGTTACAGGGAACTTTTTATGACAGAAGATTATTGAAGCAGAACATCACTTTATTATAAATATTATTATTATTATTGCTGTTATTATGTTTATTATTTCTTTAATATTGGATGAGATTAGTCTTTACCCTGGACACAGTTTCTAGGTTATTTGTGTGTATGGAGCGCCCTCTAGTGATAGAACACAGGTACAGCAGACACTGCACATTATTTGCAGAACTCAGCTATTTATACAACTATACGGTCCACATTTCTTGCCCCATTGACTGTAAACACCTCCTACAGGACCCTCCCTGTGCAGCAGTTTCCTATAAATCTTTTTAGCTTGTCATTTTTTGTCTGCACTATAATAGTATTAGTTTCTCCTTATACTGATTTTTAGATTATCTGGGGATTATACATACATTTTTCGGTAATGTTTGCTGCCCTACTGGATGAGGCCAGTGCCATTATGAGGCACTACCTGATGGTGGGTACAATGTTTAGATATTTGGAACATGGGTCAGTAATATCCACATGATACCAGGACATAAGGTTTCCCAGAAGATCATTGGCACCAGCCTCCATCCAAGTGTTCTCCCCATAATGCGTCCTCCCCAGGTAAGTGACACAAATCCATGCATAGCCAGCTGTTCAATTTAGATGGAGAACACAACCAACTTTCTTGTTACCAACATAAATCCCAGTGGTCAGAGCAGATTGGTAGCAGCAGGACTGTGAAATATGGATTCATATTCCAGGATTGTAGCTTATCCAAGTGCACTGGGACATTGTCCTTACACTGTTGTGCCCTTAGATCTCTGCAGTAAACTTGTAGAAAGCTCCATCTCTCTCTTAAGACTGGCTGTTGTAGTCTACAGCTTTCACTCAGAGCAAAAGTAAGAGGCTGTGTAGCAGCTTAATGCACAGAGCACAGCAGTGTGAGGACACACCCTCAGTACACTTGGAGAAGCTACAATCCTGGAATATCAATCCATATGTCGCAGTCCTACTGCTACTAACAAAATACACAAAGGTCTGATTACACATGTCTCTAGGGACAATCACTAACTACATGGTCACAGATTTTTCTGCCGGGTTCCCATTAAAATATGCAGCAAGCCCTTTAAAAAATGGACAGATCTAATGTCCGAAATATCGTCCCTCTAACAGACTCTATTGTCATCAGATAACTGTATTATTCACTTGATATGTCAGCATTTCTAATTGTATGGCTGATGGCTACAGCCTTGCAGCGCTGGCGTCCTGGGTTCAAGTCCCATCAAGGTCAACATCTGCAAAGAGTTTGTATATTCTCTCGGTGTTTGTGTGGGTTTCCTCCAGCTCCTCCAGTTTCCTCTCACACTCCAAAACATACTGGTAGGCTGATTAGATTGTGAGCACCATTGGGGACACGGACTGATTTTGGTAAGTTCTGTGCAGCGCTGTGTAATCTGTGTGCGCTATAGAAATAAAGGAATTATTATAATTGCTGTGGTATCCAGTAGCTAAAAGCAAAGGGAAGCAACAGTCTACAGCAGTGGTGGCGCACCTATGACACCAGTGCCAGAGATGGCACTCGGAGACCTCTCTGTGGGCACACGGGCTGTCTCCCAGGCACAGAGTTTGCTTGACATGGCACCTCCCTGCAGTCTGCAGGCTATTTTAAAGTGACCCATCCTGCACTGCTTGGTCCTGTCCAAAGAGTGAGAAGGTGTGGACAGGGAGCTCAAAGATTCTGGCTAAATTGGCAGTGTTGACACTTTGGGAAAAGCTAGTGTGTTTTGGGTCTCAATTTGGGCACCTGATCTCTACAAGGTTTGCCATCACTGGTCTACAGTATACAGAGGGTAGAACTACATTTTATTTTTATAAATCTACCAGCAGGGGGCAGTACTCTATTGTACTATTTTCATCTAGAAGAAAAAGCAGCAAAAAAGACAGAACTACAGTGTATTATTCTATATTTAGCAGTAGACGACTGATTTGGCAAGGTCTGTGCAGCGCTGTGGAATTGTAGACGCTATATAATTAAAGAATTATTATTACGGCAGCATTATGTTGTATTAGTCTATATCAACAGAGGGCAGCAGATCTCATTTCAAAGGGCAAAACTACTTTGTATTTTTCTATAGCTACCAGCAGAGGGCAGCACTAAATTCTCTTAGCCGGATGAGCCTCATCTGGATGCTGCATTCTTCATTCTTCTGGGTTTTGGCTGATATGGCTGTACTCTATCAACTGCATCTGCAACAGAGTCTACTCACATTTTTTTGTCTTAATCAGTGCCCTTTCCTGTTACCTACGTGCAGTAACGGGGGTGCCATGCAAAGGGGGTGCAAATCTAAACTAGTGCTATATCCCCTTTACTCCTCATGGTCTAACGGCTTGAAAGTGATGGAAAATCCATATGTATTGATTTAGTGCAGCTCTGGGGTATAATACAGAATGTAACTCATGAATGTACACAGTGGGGCTTATTAACTAAGGGTCCGCGGATCGCACTTTTGTCGGATTTCCAGATTTGTGCCGCTGTCATGCAGCAGATTTCATGCAACAGAAAAGGGGGGGGCGTCGCATGATCCGACTGATTCGGACTGAGTGCAAGATTTAATATTCGATTTGTGAACTCTGGGGACCTGAGCGGGGAAGTGACACATGCAGGATATCGGGTGCAGGATCTTAGTGACTCCCTGTACAGCACATTATACACGGACAATGCACTTACATGCACTAGGAAGAAGAAGGTGAACTCTGGGGACCTGAGTGGGGAAGCGACACATGTATCAGGCGCACGATCTTAGTGACTCCCCGCACAGCGCATTATACATGGACAATGCACTTATATGCACCGGGAAGAAGAAGGTGAACTCCGGGGACCTGAGCGGGGAAGCGACACATGCAGGATATCGGGTGCAGGATTTTAGTGACTCCCCGTACAGCGCATTATACACGGACAATGCACTTACATGCACCAGGAAGAAGAAGGTGAACTCCGGGGACCTGAGCGGGGAAGCGACACATGCAGGATATCGGGTGCACGATCTAAGTGACTTCCCGCACAGCGCATTATACACGGACAATGCACTTACATGCACCAGGAAGAAGGTGAACTCCGGGGACCTGAGCGGGGAAGCGACACATGAAGGATATCGGGGGCAGGATCTTAGTGACTCCCCGTACAGCGCATTAAACACGGACAATGCACATACATGCACCAGGAAGAAGAAGGTGAACTCCGGGAACCTGAATGGGGAAGTGACACATGCAGCATATCGGGCGCACGATCTTAGTGACTCCCCGCACAGCGCATTATACACGGACAATGCACTTACATGCACCAGGAAGAAGAAGGTGAACTCCGGGGACCTGAGCGGGGAAGCGACACATGCAGGATATCGGGTGCAGGATCTTAGTGACTCCCCGTACAGCGCATTATACACGGACAATGCACTTACATGCACCAGGAAGAAGAAGGTGAACTCCGGGGACCTGAGCGGGGAAGGGACACATGCAGGATATCAGGTGCACGATCTTAGTGACTCCCCGCACAGCGCATTATAGAATAGCAGAATAGTGAGTGCAGTTCAGAAGTTTAACACAGATGAAGCAACATAACTTTCTGTTCTATGAGATTCTTTTACAGAAAATCCCAACAATACTTTTCAAAATGTTTATTGTTTTCTATTTTGTTTCACATAATAACATCCATAAATTATTTGATGTTACTTTGGCTTTGGATATTTGACTGCTGTAAAATAGGAAATATATAATATAATATGAAAAACATTTAGAAATGTATAAATGTTGTGCACCGAACAAACCAATAATTAACAAATGTAGTGAATGATACATCTGTATTTGTAATTATTTGTTTCATTACTTAAACTGGGGTTAAAATCCCCATGACCATCAGAGGTGACATTACATTTTAAACCAAATTCTCAGCAGCATCAATGTTTCTCCTCTGTGTATAATCTAGAATGTTTCCTTTCACTGACAATAAGTTACAATTTTAATCTAGAAAGAGAAACACCAAGACCCACATTTATTAAGAACAGTGTGGTTTGCACTATGTGCAGTTACCTGTGTACAGTGCAGGGGGCGCTAGATTCAGGATTTCTAGTGCCCGTTCTTCATGAATATGGCGCCTCTTGCACTGCACCAGCAGAGTGCACCAGTTTTTTTGGTTCACCTTTAACATGGGGCGTGCAACACAATTCTGTCGGACTCTGTATGATAAATTTGGCGCACGGTCAGACTGAGCACCGGAGCGCCCCCTACAGTGCAGAAATAATAATAAGAAAAAAAAATGTGGTGCAGACACTTCTTAAACTGTACGAGCAGTTTACACTAGAAAGAACGTGCAAAGTCCGACAGAAAATGTGCCTCAAAGTCCATTAGAAAGCTGGAGGATTTAGCATTATACAATGATTTCCACTTTATTTATATAGCCGACACCCTTCTGACCCGAAACATCCAATGGAATACAACAGCACGAGAAATACAATACAGGGTGAGGGTCACTCATATGTATCAGCACCTGCGAGTATTTACAGTCTATATGCACAGCCGTAAGCGTTTCTGTCATTCCATTGATTATTATATTATAGTAACTGTGTTAGATCCCACAAGCCCAGGGACCGGATGTAAACAATTTTCTCCTGGGACTGGTGGGGGGAGTGGGGGGGGGGGGGTTCGGTCCGGTGTATGTTTGCAGGCCCCACCATAACTCCCTGTGTGGATACTTAAACCTTTCCTTTAACTGCCCCGACTCTCCTTTCAATGTTCTCTTTCCCAGCCAAACTCAAGAAAAAAAAGCAATACTCACCTTCCCTGATCCCCTGCAGCAGTCTTGTCTTTCTTCACTTCTCTTCCGCATTAGTGCATGGCTCTACTGTCAGGAGACACGATGTGAGGACGATAGGGCAGAGTTAACATGGAAATTAAGTAAAGGAAGGTGAGGGTTTTTTTTGTTTTCACAGAGAACAGAACCGTGAGAACCAGGCGTCCCGGGCTGCGGACCAGTGGTTAGAGAACATTGCCCAAAGCCAGTCACATCCAGTTGTTGGCTCTGTCACAGAGAAGTTAGCAGGACTCACAGGCTTTCTCTATGACTGGAAAGGGAAGCAGGACTCACAGGCTTTCTCTATGAGTGGGAGGTGGAAGCAGGACTCACAGGCTTTCTCTATGAGTGTGAGGGGAAGCAGGACTCACAGGCTTTCTCTATGAGAGTGAGGGGTAGCAGGACTCACAGGCTTTCTCTATGAGTGGAAAGGAAAGCAGAACTCCGGGGACCTGAGCGGGGAAGCGACACATGCAGGATATCGGGCACAGGATCTTAGTGACTCCCCGCACAGCGCATTATACACGGCCCCGCACAGCGCATTATACACGGACAATGCACTTACATGCACCAGGGAGAAGAAGGTGAACTCCGGGGACCTGAGCAGGGAAGCGACACATGCAGGATATCAGGTGCACGATCTTAGTTACTCCCCGCACATCGCATTATACACGGACAATGCACTTACATGTACCAGGAAGAAGAAGGTGAACTCCGGGGACCTGATTGGGGAAGTCACACATGCAGGATATCGGGAGCACGATCTTAGTGACTCCTCGCACAGCGCATTATACACGGACAATGCACTTACATGCACCAGGAAGAAGAAGGTGAACTCCGGGGACCTGAGCGGGGAAGCGACACATGCAGGATATCGGGCGCAGGATCTTAGTGACTCCCTGCACAGCGCATTATACACGGACAATGCACTTACATGCACCAGGAAGAAGAAGGTGAACTCCGGGGACCTGAGCGGGGAAGCGACACATGCAGGATATCAGGCGCAGGATCTTAGTGACTCCCCGCACAGCGCATTATACACGGACAATGCACTTACATACACCAGGAAGAAGAAGGTGAACTCCGGGGACCTGATTGGGGAAGCGACACATGCAGGATATCGGGCGCCCTCTTCTAGTGAATAGCGGCAGACTTCTTCTTCGTCGGACATTCCGGATCGTGGATCGCGCAGGGACCAGGTAAGTAAATGTGCCCCAATGTGACTGATGGGGCTACAACATTGCGAGGGAGTCTTAGAGGAGTTGTCCAGGTTTAAATATTTTTTTTATATATATAGCTGGGGGGCTTAAAAATAATAAAGCTCATATACTCACCTCCTCCGGCGCTCCCCTTCTCCCATCACTGCTGGGCCTCTGACACGACATGGCAGAAATACCAATAGGTCCCGACTTGGAGTAGATTTCAGGTTGTTGCCATGGACTCCTGACGCAGTGACAATACGCGTGGGGTACAATCCACCCTCTACCAGGTTACAGCTCAGCAATTTCCCTCGTTATTTATTTGGTTACTACTTAGATTTACATTAAAAGTTGCATAACTCGTTATATCCTCGGGCATGTGATGTCACACAGGCGCACAGCTTGTTATATCCCTGGTCATGTGATGTCACACAGGTGCACGGCTTGTTATATCCCTGGTCATGTGATGTCAGGCAGGTGCACGGCTCCTTATATCCCTGGTCATTTGATGTCACACAGAGGTAGGGATTGTTATATCCCTGGTCATGTGATGTCACACAGGTGCACGGCTCCTTATATTCCTGGTCATGTGATGTCACGCAGATGCAAGGCTCGTTATATCCCTGGTCATGTGATGTCACACGGGTGCACGGTTCATTAGATCCCTAGTCATGTGATATTACACAGGTGCACGGCTTGTTTTATCACTGATCGTTTGATGTCACACAGGTGCACGGCTCGTTTTATCCCTGGTCATGTGATGTCACAGAGGCGCACGACTCCTCATCTCCCTGGTCATGTTATCTCACACAGAGGCAGGGATTGTTTTATCCCTGATCATTTGATGTCACACAGGTGCATGGCTTGGTATATCCCTAGTTATGTGATGTCATACAAGGAACACAGCTTGTTATATAACACAGCACTGATTACACACTTTGATACTAACAAGCTATATACCTGTAATAGTTTAGTACTTCATGGTCCACCTCACCCACAGTCACATCTTATTTGCTTATTTCCCTCAGGTAAAGTCATTTTGCCTCCTCTGGCCTAGTTCGGCTGGTTGAGCCTCCAGCACAGGGGCCTTTCCTGGACATTCTGCCTGCCTCCTCACCCTCCAGGCAGGGGCCTGAATTTAGGCTGAAATGAGAGCATCTCCTTCACAGTAACAACAATGTCTAAGATACATCGGCCCCAGCAGTCGCCTCATATTATTACTTCACATCCACCTGTTCATATACGTGACAGGAATAGATACAGCAGCTCAGCATCACAGTACGGGATTAGATACACGATGTGACGGTGTATAAGTGATTATAGATGGTTCCCTGCAGGGCCGCTCCTCCTCTCTATGAGCTGCTGGGATCAGTATCACAGTACGGGATTAGATACACGATGTGACAGTGTATAAGTGATTATAGATGGTTCCCCTGCAGGGCCGCTCCTCCTCTCTATGAGCTGCTGGGATCAGTATCACAGTACGGGATTAGATACACAATGTGACGAGGTATAAGTGATTATAGATGGTTCCCTGCAGGGCCGCTCCTCCTCTCTGGGATCCTGCACCACCACTCCCCTCCATGACACGGCAGACGCCTCCTATGTACAACATTACGGGAAGTCACATGAAGAACTAAAGCTTCTCACACAACACAGGAGCCGCACTGATACTCCCAAGGTAACTTGACTGTATGAGGTACTGTATACAGTATGGTATATACACAGAGGTAACGTGACTGTATGAGGTGTGTACTGTATAGTATATACACAGAGGTAATGTGACTGTATGAGGTATGTGTACTGTATAGTATATACACAGAGGTAATGTGACTGTATGAGGTATGTATACAGTATAGTATATACACAGAGGTAATGTGACTGTATGAGGTGTGTGTACTGTATAGTATACACAGAGGTACCGTATACAGTATAGTATATACACAGAGGTAACGTGACTGTATGAGGTATGTGTACTGTATAGTATACACAGAGGTACCGTATACAGTATAGTATATACACAGAGATACCATATACAGTATAGTATATATACAGAGGTACCGTATACAGTATAGTATATACCAAGCACTTACATGCACCAGGAAGAAGAAGGAGAACTCCGGGGACCTGAGCGGGGAAGTGACACATGCAGGATATCGGGCGCAGGATCTTAGTGACTCCCCGCACAGCGCATTATACACGGACAATGCACTTACATGCACCAGGAAGGAGAAGGTGAACTCCGGGGACCTGAGCGGGGAAGCGACACATGCAGGATATCGGTCGCACGATCTTAGCGACTCCCCGCACAGCGCATTATACACGGACAATGCACTTACATGCACCAGGAAGAAGTAGGTGAACTCCGGGGACCTGAGCGGGGAAGCGACACATGCAGGATATCAGGCGCACAATCTAAGGGAATTGCGGCACAGGGCATTATACACGGACAATGCTCTTACATGCACCAGGAAGGAGAAGGTGAACTCCGGGGACCTGAGCGGGTCCACCCCATAACAGTCCCCTAAAAATAAGGACACCCACAGTGCCCCATAACAGTGACAGCCCAGTGACCCCTGAGTGTAAGTGACTGCAGGCAATGATAGTTTCTCAATCTTTATCTGTAACAATGTTGTGGGGAAGGGGTGAGGGAGATTCTGTTACAGGGAACTTTTTATGACAGAAGATTATTGAAGCAGAACATCACTTTATTATAAATATTATTATTATTATTGCTGTTATTATGTTTATTATTTCTTTAATATTGGATGAGATTAGTCTTTACCCTGGACACAGTTTCTAGGTTATTTGTGTGTATGGAGCGCCCTCTAGTGATAGAACACAGGTACAGCAGACACTGCACATTATTTGCAGAACTCAGCTATTTATACAACTATACGGTCCACATTTCTTGCCCCATTGACTGTAAACACCTCCTACAGGACCCTCCCTGTGCAGCAGTTTCCTATAAATCTTTTTAGCTTGTCATTTTTTGTCTGCACTATAATAGTATTAGTTTCTCCTTATACTGATTTTTAGATTATCTGGGGATTATACATACATTTTTCGGTAATGTTTGCTGCCCTACTGGATGAGGCCAGTGCCATTATGAGGCACTACCTGATGGTGGGTACAATGTTTAGATATTTGGAACATGGGTCAGTAATATCCACATGATACCAGGACATAAGGTTTCCCAGAAGATCATTGGCACCAGCCTCCATCCAAGTGTTCTCCCCA
Source organism: Engystomops pustulosus (assembly GCA_019512145.1). Taxonomy (NCBI): domain Eukaryota; kingdom Metazoa; phylum Chordata; class Amphibia; order Anura; family Leptodactylidae; genus Engystomops; species Engystomops pustulosus. The sequence goes on along the minus strand of WNYA01002913.1, from coordinate 18,425 downwards.
TAATGCGTCCTCCCCAGGTAAGTGACACAAATCCATGCATAGCCAGCTGTTCAATTTAGATGGAGAACACAACCAACTTTCTTGTTACCAACATAAATCCCAGTGGTCAGAGCAGATTGGTAGCAGCAGGACTGTGAAATATGGATTCATATTCCAGGATTGTAGCTTATCCAAGTGCACTGGGACATTGTCCTTACACTGTTGTGCCCTTAGATCTCTGCAGTAAACTTGTAGAAAGCTCCATCTCTCTCTTAAGACTGGCTGTTGTAGTCTACAGCTTTCACTCAGAGCAAAAGTAAGAGGCTGTGTAGCAGCTTAATGCACAGAGCACAGCAGTGTGAGGACACACCCTCAGTACACTTGGAGAAGCTACAATCCTGGAATATCAATCCATATGTCGCAGTCCTACTGCTACTAACAAAATACACAAAGGTCTGATTACACATGTCTCTAGGGACAATCACTAACTACATGGTCACAGATTTTTCTGCCGGGTTCCCATTAAAATATGCAGCAAGCCCTTTAAAAAATGGACAGATCTAATGTCCGAAATATCGTCCCTCTAACAGACTCTATTGTCATCAGATAACTGTATTATTCACTTGATATGTCAGCATTTCTAATTGTATGGCTGATGGCTACAGCCTTGCAGCGCTGGCGTCCTGGGTTCAAGTCCCATCAAGGTCAACATCTGCAAAGAGTTTGTATATTCTCTCGGTGTTTGTGTGGGTTTCCTCCAGCTCCTCCAGTTTCCTCTCACACTCCAAAACATACTGGTAGGCTGATTAGATTGTGAGCACCATTGGGGACACGGACTGATTTTGGTAAGTTCTGTGCAGCGCTGTGTAATCTGTGTGCGCTATAGAAATAAAGGAATTATTATAATTGCTGTGGTATCCAGTAGCTAAAAGCAAAGGGAAGCAACAGTCTACAGCAGTGGTGGCGCACCTATGACACCAGTGCCAGAGATGGCACTCGGAGACCTCTCTGTGGGCACACGGGCTGTCTCCCAGGCACAGAGTTTGCTTGACATGGCACCTCCCTGCAGTCTGCAGGCTATTTTAAAGTGACCCATCCTGCACTGCTTGGTCCTGTCCAAAGAGTGAGAAGGTGTGGACAGGGAGCTCAAAGATTCTGGCTAAATTGGCAGTGTTGACACTTTGGGAAAAGCTAGTGTGTTTTGGGTCTCAATTTGGGCACCTGATCTCTACAAGGTTTGCCATCACTGGTCTACAGTATACAGAGGGTAGAACTACATTTTATTTTTATAAATCTACCAGCAGGGGGCAGTACTCTATTGTACTATTTTCATCTAGAAGAAAAAGCAGCAAAAAAGACAGAACTACAGTGTATTATTCTATATTTAGCAGTAGACGACTGATTTGGCAAGGTCTGTGCAGCGCTGTGGAATTGTAGACGCTATATAATTAAAGAATTATTATTACGGCAGCATTATGTTGTATTAGTCTATATCAACAGAGGGCAGCAGATCTCATTTCAAAGGGCAAAACTACTTTGTATTTTTCTATAGCTACCAGCAGAGGGCAGCACTAAATTCTCTTAGCCGGATGAGCCTCATCTGGATGCTGCATTCTTCATTCTTCTGGGTTTTGGCTGATATGGCTGTACTCTATCAACTGCATCTGCAACAGAGTCTACTCACATTTTTTTGTCTTAATCAGTGCCCTTTCCTGTTACCTACGTGCAGTAACGGGGGTGCCATGCAAAGGGGGTGCAAATCTAAACTAGTGCTATATCCCCTTTACTCCTCATGGTCTAACGGCTTGAAAGTGATGGAAAATCCATATGTATTGATTTAGTGCAGCTCTGGGGTATAATACAGAATGTAACTCATGAATGTACACAGTGGGGCTTATTAACTAAGGGTCCGCGGATCGCACTTTTGTCGGATTTCCAGATTTGTGCCGCTGTCATGCAGCAGATTTCATGCAACAGAAAAGGGGGGGGCGTCGCATGATCCGACTGATTCGGACTGAGTGCAAGATTTAATATTCGATTTGTGAACTCTGGGGACCTGAGCGGGGAAGTGACACATGCAGGATATCGGGTGCAGGATCTTAGTGACTCCCTGTACAGCACATTATACACGGACAATGCACTTACATGCACTAGGAAGAAGAAGGTGAACTCTGGGGACCTGAGTGGGGAAGCGACACATGTATCAGGCGCACGATCTTAGTGACTCCCCGCACAGCGCATTATACATGGACAATGCACTTATATGCACCGGGAAGAAGAAGGTGAACTCCGGGGACCTGAGCGGGGAAGCGACACATGCAGGATATCGGGTGCAGGATTTTAGTGACTCCCCGTACAGCGCATTATACACGGACAATGCACTTACATGCACCAGGAAGAAGAAGGTGAACTCCGGGGACCTGAGCGGGGAAGCGACACATGCAGGATATCGGGTGCACGATCTAAGTGACTTCCCGCACAGCGCATTATACACGGACAATGCACTTACATGCACCAGGAAGAAGGTGAACTCCGGGGACCTGAGCGGGGAAGCGACACATGAAGGATATCGGGGGCAGGATCTTAGTGACTCCCCGTACAGCGCATTAAACACGGACAATGCACATACATGCACCAGGAAGAAGAAGGTGAACTCCGGGAACCTGAATGGGGAAGTGACACATGCAGCATATCGGGCGCACGATCTTAGTGACTCCCCGCACAGCGCATTATACACGGACAATGCACTTACATGCACCAGGAAGAAGAAGGTGAACTCCGGGGACCTGAGCGGGGAAGCGACACATGCAGGATATCGGGTGCAGGATCTTAGTGACTCCCCGTACAGCGCATTATACACGGACAATGCACTTACATGCACCAGGAAGAAGAAGGTGAACTCCGGGGACCTGAGCGGGGAAGGGACACATGCAGGATATCAGGTGCACGATCTTAGTGACTCCCCGCACAGCGCATTATAGAATAGCAGAATAGTGAGTGCAGTTCAGAAGTTTAACACAGATGAAGCAACATAACTTTCTGTTCTATGAGATTCTTTTACAGAAAATCCCAACAATACTTTTCAAAATGTTTATTGTTTTCTATTTTGTTTCACATAATAACATCCATAAATTATTTGATGTTACTTTGGCTTTGGATATTTGACTGCTGTAAAATAGGAAATATATAATATAATATGAAAAACATTTAGAAATGTATAAATGTTGTGCACCGAACAAACCAATAATTAACAAATGTAGTGAATGATACATCTGTATTTGTAATTATTTGTTTCATTACTTAAACTGGGGTTAAAATCCCCATGACCATCAGAGGTGACATTACATTTTAAACCAAATTCTCAGCAGCATCAATGTTTCTCCTCTGTGTATAATCTAGAATGTTTCCTTTCACTGACAATAAGTTACAATTTTAATCTAGAAAGAGAAACACCAAGACCCACATTTATTAAGAACAGTGTGGTTTGCACTATGTGCAGTTACCTGTGTATAGTGCAGGGGGCGCTAGATTCAGGTTTTCTAGTGCCCGTTCTTCATGAATATGGCGCCTCTTGCACTGCACCAGCAGAGTGCACCAGTTTTTTTGGTTCACCTTTAACATGGGGCGTGCAACACAATTCTGTCGGACTCTGTATGATAAATTTGGCGCACGGTCAGACTGAGCACCGGAGCGCCCCCTACAGTGCAGAAATAATAATAAGAAAAAAAAATGTGGTGCAGACACTTCTTAAACTGTACGAGCAGTTTACACTAGAAAGAACGTGCAAAGTCCGACAGAAAATGTGCCTCAAAGTCCATTAGAAAGCTGGAGGATTTAGCATTATACAATGATTTCCACTTTATTTATATAGCCGACACCCTTCTGACCCGAAACATCCAATGGAATACAACAGCACGAGAAATACAATACAGGGTGAGGGTCACTCATATGTATCAGCATCTGCGAGTATTTACAGTCTATATGCACAGCCGTAAGCGTTTCTGTCATTCCATTGATTATTATATTATAGTAACTGTGTTAGATCCCACAAGCCCAGGGACCGGATGTAAACAATTTTCTCCTGGGACTGGTGGGGGGAGTGGGGGGGGGGGGGTTCGGTCCGGTGTATGTTTGCAGGCCCCACCATAACTCCCTGTGTGGATACTTAAACCTTTCCTTTAACTGCCCCGACTCTCCTTTCAATGTTCTCTTTCCCAGCCAAACTCAAGAAAAAAAAGCAATACTCACCTTCCCTGATCCCCTGCAGCAGTCTTGTCTTTCTTCACTTCTCTTCCGCATTAGTGCATGGCTCTACTGTCAGGAGACACGATGTGAGGACGATAGGGCAGAGTTAACATGGAAATTAAGTAAAGGAAGGTGAGGGTTTTTTTTGTTTTCACAGAGAACAGAACCGTGAGAACCAGGCGTCCCGGGCTGCGGACCAGTGGTTAGAGAACATTGCCCAAAGCCAGTCACATCCAGTTGTTGGCTCTGTCACAGAGAAGTTAGCAGGACTCACAGGCTTTCTCTATGACTGGAAAGGGAAGCAGGACTCACAGGCTTTCTCTATGAGTGGGAGGTGGAAGCAGGACTCACAGGCTTTCTCTATGAGTGTGAGGGGAAGCAGGACTCACAGGCTTTCTCTATGAGAGTGAGGGGTAGCAGGACTCACAGGCTTTCTCTATGAGTGGAAAGGAAAGCACTGAGCGGGGAAGTGACACATGCAGGATATCGGGTGCATGATCTTAGTAACTCTCCACACAGCGCATTATACACGGACAATGCACTTACATGCACCAGGAAGAAGAAGGTGAACTCCAGGGACCTGAGCGGGGAAGTGACACATGCAGGATATCGGGCGCACGATCTTAGTGACTCCCCGCACAGCGAATTATACACGGACAATGCACTTACATGCACCAGGAAGAAGAAGGAGAACTCCGGGGACCTGAGCGGGGAAGTGACACATGCAGGATATCGGGTGCATGATCTTAGTAACTCCCCGCACAGCACATTATACACGGACAATGCACTTACATGCACCAGGAAGAAGAAGGTGAACTCTGGGGACCTGAGCGGGGAAGTGACACATGTAGGGTATCAGGGGCAGGATCTTAGTGACTCCCCGCACAGCGCATTATACACGGACAATGCACTTACATGCACCAGGAAGAAGAAGGTGAACTCCGGGGACCTGAGCGGGGAAGTGACACATGTAGGGTATCAGGGGCAGGATCTTAGTGACTCCCCGCACAGCACATTATACACGGACAATGCACTTACATGCACCAGGAAGAAGAAGGTGAACTCCAGGGACCTGAGCGGGGAAGCGACACATGCAGGATATCTGTCGGATAACGAATATTTCTCGCTGGGATTGAGGGATTGTCTAGGATATTCTTTGGTTCATGATTTAGTCTAAACCTACCATGTATGGTTATTAATAGAGACGATTTAGATTGAAGCTTTTCTTCACTTTTAACACAAGTAAATTTCATGTCTGTCAGTGTAAACAAGGTTTTTCCTAAAATGGTGATCAAGGTTGAACATGGAAATGAAAACTATGGTAACCCTACATCACATGTCAGGGCAAGCCAATCAGCAGTGACTCTCTCCCTAGTCACTAAATTGAGAGCAGGCCATAGAGACAGTGGGGGGATAGGAAGGGAGACCCCTGAGGCTCATAGTCTTAAGTCACAACAAGAAATATTCATAACCTTCAAATCAGGAATTCAAGGAATAGTCAGGGACCAGCAGTATGTAGATGAGGAGTATGAGGCAGAACAGACGTCAGGTCAAGCAGTATGTACCCTCTCGGAAATAGGGACCTAGGTTGTCCCAACCATTAAAGTTATCCTGTATTTACAGAATAAGGGATAACTAGCAGATTGGGGGAAGTTCAATGATTAGGACCCCCACAATCAGGAAACTGGGACCCCCAGCAATACAGAGAATCCAGTGGTAGATAAATGATTGAACGCCAGGTTGACCATGTGTCCTGCCTCATAAATACATTATATGGGAGTGACAAAAATAGCCGTAGGACGCCATTAACAAGTTAGGCTCCCATTTTGTTGTTTTGGTAAGGGTCCATCAAGTCCTCCTCTTCTCCAAGACGTCTTCTATCTCAAGAACTTCTCGTCACAGATGATCAAACTAGCGCCTTCAGTCAGCTGCCCGTGCCCGACAGCCACAAAACCGGGCTTCATTCTGCTCTTAAAGTCCCCTATCCTCGTTATTTACATTGTATTAGTCAGTAAAGCACCATGTCCCCACCTTCCAGCACCCTGTATTTCTCCGGTACTTGCTGCTTGGACCTTGTTCCGTGCATCTGCAGCTCTGCTCATCCCTCCGCCGCTACCTTCCGCTAATTGCCCATTCCCCAAGTCTTCTGTTCTGACTCTTACCCAAATTTTCAGGATTTGCGCCACTGTGACACCTATTTAGAAGGGGATTGTGTCACACGCCATTGGATTGTGGCACAATCGCGCCGGCAGGCTGGCGAACAATCCAACGGATTCGGACTGAGCGCGGGATTTAACTTGTGTCGCAACCAATGCACTTACATGCACCAGGATGAAGATGGTGAACTCTGTTGGACCTGAGCGGGGAAGTGACACATGCAGGATATCAGGTGCAGGATCTTAGTGACTCCCCGCACAGCACATTATACACGGACAATGCACTTACATGCACCTGGAAGAAGAAGGTGAACTCCAGGGACCTGAGCGGGGAAGTGACACATGCAGGATATCGGGCACAGAATCTTAGTGACTCCCCGCACAGCGCATTATACATGGACAATGCACTTACATGCACCAGGAAGAAGAAGGTGAACTCCGGGGACCTGAGCGGGGAAGCGACACATGCAGGATATCAGGCGCACGATCTTAGTGACTCCCCGCACAGCGCATCATACACGGACAATGCACTTACATGCACCAGGAAGAAGAAGGTGAACTCCGGGGACCTGAGCGGGGAAGCGACACATGCAGGATATCAGGCACACGATCTTAGTGAATCGCGCCGGACTTCATCTTCGTTGGACAACGGACCTCGGAGATTGCGAGAGGACCGGGTAAGTAAATGTGCCCCATTGTGTAAAATACCATAAAATACTAATTTATTACAGATCTAATGGAGTCCAAATCACTGGAGCAAAGTGATGGAGACAGAAATGTGATAATGAAAAAGAATTGTAGACAGAAATCACAATTAATATAAACAACAACGTTCCAAATGTTCTACTGTCTGCGCCCTAATTGTCTAAGAGTGGGGAGACGCGCAGGCGTAAGGCACTCACCTTGGTATTCCTGTGCGCATGTCATAAGTATCAGCTGCAGTATATATATATATAGAGGATACAATGTAGTTTGTAGCTGTAATAGATACAACATGGTCAGTTTCTTTACTGTTAATTGGACATTTACAGACGGAAGGTCCTACACACAACCTCCCGAGGAATCCTTCATCTTAGAGCTTTTTCTTACAACCCTGTAAGTCAAAATTTCACAGATATATAGTTATAAAAATTATGCTAATCAGTCTGGGGGCCTCTGGTTTATGTCGCTGGAGCACCTGAGAGCCTCTGCTTATCATTACTCTTCCCGTCCCTCCAGGTCCCACCCGTTCACATTTCAGAGAACTGGTGACATCAGGGACCAGGAAGGACTGGACAAGGGAAGGGGAGTGAATAAATTATATGTCAGAGCCTCAAACTCATTAGCATAATTTTTAGAACTCTATATTGGTGAAATCCCTGTGTACAGGGTTATAATAATGAGAAGAAGGAATCCTCAGGAGCTTGTAAGTAGGATTAGTTTATAATCCGGTTGGAATAATAATCTTACAGTCCTTTAATAGATTCCGAATGGAGCCAGTACAGTGAAATATAGAATTAAGGGAACAACTGCAACATCCTCCCACCGGGGCCTGACCTGGTGTGGGGCCGCTGGACTCCCCCCGGTACCTGAGTCGCTGCCTAGCGCTAGACCGGTCACGGATGTCTTGGTCCAGGTGGACAGGACTCTCCCAGGCCGGGCCAGCGAGGGGATGCAAGAAGAGGGGGAGGCCGCAGTTAAATGGAGGGTTCCCCTTATGGTACATGTGTGAGGTGGTGATGGTGAAAGGGAGGCCTGTGATGTTAGTAGCAACCAGGGATCACATGTGAATACAGGGATTACAGACATTAAACTCATAGGGGGTCATTTACTAAGGGCCCGAATCGCGTTTTTTTCTATCAGGTTACCCGAATATGACCGTTTTGCGCCGATTTTCCCTGAATTGACCCGAATCCTCCACAGAGAACGTGCCGCGGGATCGTTACAGGACTGGGTAAGTAAATCTGCCCCATAGTCTCTTTATTCCAAGACAGCAATGGTAACAGACTGAGGACGTAGGTCCTTTCTACTAGGTAGCTGGTGGTTGAATGCAGTCTGGATGTAGCTCACACCCCTGGTTCTATGGCTTGGGGCTGGAGAAGGATGTTGGCTGCTTTGGCAGAAGTTTTGTCAGGCTCCGTAGGCAGAGCTGCAGGACTCATGGAGGGGGAGCCCTCTTTGGGGAGACAGCAGCAGAAGGCCTGGTCAGAACTCTGGAAGAAGATTTAGAGAACTCTCTGTAGAATTGCAGACTGAACCCAGAGGTGTAGGGTGGTTCAGGACCGAGCTAGTACTTTTCAGTGAATGGGAGGCAGCTCCCTCCTGAGATCCAATCTGGTCAGCCATTTCTATTAGACTATACTAAAGATAAACAAGTTGGGTCCGGCAGGAGGACAGAACATCTACCGTTTATTTGGGTCTCTTCTCTTCCACCACCTGATGGGACCCTCGCTCTATTTCCAATAAGATCACCCTGCGCTCGTCAGCTCTGGGCAGGGAGCCGGTCTCTTAGTAAACCCCGCCCCTTAGTGGCTGACTTCACCCCCGGACGGTGACTCCCTCTATTATATTTGATGGGGAGCCGTTCAGGAGCCAGGCGAGTCGGCTCTTCTCAGTGAGGGGAGCCTAATGACCCAGCTCACCGAAAAGAGTCGGACTTCCCATCACTAGAACCCAGAGTCTTGCAAGGAACTCCCTGAGATGAGCTACTGCAAGAGCTACTGCGGGGTTTTCAACCAATGGTCATCTTGGAAGACTAGGAAGGATAAACATTGTATATACAATAATCTTTGCATTGCAAACTTTAACTATTTCCTTCAGGGAAACACATCTACAATAACAATATAAATACTAAAGAATAAATAGTGTCATAGAAAGAATCATAAAAAAATTACCCAAACTATAGAACAGAGACAGCCGCACTCTACTAGTAGTAAAGAGTCGCATAAGATGTAAAGGTTCATAATGTACCAGACCGGTGACTCATTACAGTCTCTCTCATCTCCCCCTCATATTGTGGCCTCTATACACGGACAATGCACTTACATGCACCAGGAAGAAGGTGGTGAACTCCTGGGACCTGAGCGGGGAAGTGACACATGCAGGATATCGGGCGCAGGATCTTAGTGACTCCCCGCACAGCACATTATACACGGACAATGTACTTACATGCACCAGGAAGAAGAAGGTGAACTCCTGGGACCTGAGCGGGGAAGCGACACATGCAGGATATCGGGTGCAGGATCTTAGTGAATCACGGCAGAGTTTATTCTTGTCTGACAGTCCGGATCGGGGATCGCGCAGGGAGCGGGTAGGTAAATGTGCCCCCCATATGCCTTTTGTCCTTTTTTATTTTCTTATCCGTTTTATCTGTCCTGCAGCCGCTATGTGCATAGGATTTTGCACTAACTGTATGTTATGCAGAGAGACAACTACTGGGTCTGACTGTTAGAGAGCAGAGTGAGCTCGGACCTACCTGCAGATTATATTCTACGTAAATCTGTTGGTCAATGACGCAGCACATTCCCATAGTTATCCATAGAGAGTTGAGGAATCACCTTCCCTCTAATCCTGTGCTCCACAACCACGTGGCTGCAGGACACTCACCACGGGCCATTAATAAAATGATGGACAGCTGGAAGCACCATACGTACAACATCGCACATTTCCTCCAATATCCACATACAATGACCCCCCCCCCCCTCTCGATGACACCAATCACTGAAGCAATAGGTTAGGAGAACACTCATGTCGAAGCCTCCCCGGCCCCTCCCGTCGCCGTCCAGCCTCCCCAGGCCCCCTCCCGCCGCCGCCCAGCCTCCCCAGGCCCCCTCCCGCCGCCGCCCAGCCTCCCCAGGCCCCCTCCCGCCGCCGCCCAGCCTCCCCAGGCCCCCTCCCGCCGCGTCATTCTCCCTTCTATCATCAACTTTGGGAAGAAGTTTTTCATACAAACCTCGGGAGTACGGGTAGAGTGTGATGGAGTTGGACTTGGCAGAGGCAGCGTTGTACCAGCTGTGGTCAGGATACTGGAGCCAGGCAGTGACGGCGCAGTGATAGGATCCCTCATCTTCCTCCTGGACATTGTATAGCCGCAGCCGGTAGCAATCGGCTCCCACCTTGTCTGTGCTCAGCTCACCACCAGCAGTACGAGCCGCTGCCTCAGACACACCCTGGCGGCTCACCGATGCCAGCAGTCTACCCGTCCGCTCATGTGGCTCCGCCCCTGCAAGCTCCACCCACCAGCTGACAGCAGCATGAAGAGAGGGCGGGGGGGCATCCACAGTGACATTACAGAGCAGGATAGCCGTGTCACCCCGATAGAGGGAGCCGGACTCCAGGAGAGCGTGGGCGCTCAGGGCAATGTCTGCAGAGGAGAAGCAGAAGAGTCATCTCACACCGTGCAGGCTATATACCATAAGGGGTGGGAGTGGGGGGGGGGGGGGGGGGGCACCGACCCCATCGCTATCCCCCTCCTTCATCCCGCCCCCCAATACATCAGGATCACCAGTTTCCGTGGCCTCTGGGGAGGTCAGGGGTCGTGCTTGGGGGCAGGTTGTAGGGGAATGTTCCAGCATTGGGGTTAACGTGACAATACAAGGGTCTCAGTTAATGAAGGTGGGAAGCCCCTCAAACTGCCAGTGAGACCCCCGCTCATCAGAATGAAGTCTCTGCTTGCTGGATGAAACCCCTGTCCTCACAGCCTCAGATCTGCTACAGTGTGTCAGTGCAGGTAACATGAAACAATCCCCGAGGGATTGTTCTCCTCCTCTCCCTAATAAAGCTGCCACGAAGGTTAAGCACCAATCAGGAGGAGGAACCTGAACCTGATCTTATCTGCTGCAGACTGGACCCCCCGACCCTGAATGAGCAAAGGTCTGGGAACCCATCATGTGACCTGGGGGGTGGTGGTCCGAGTCGACAGGGTCCCAGCTCCGGGATCTTCTGGTGTCCATGATGGGCGGATTCTGTGTGATGTCATCATGTTCTTATGACATCACTAAGCGGGATCACCCTAAGTGGCCGGTTCTGATCCGTTGTGAGGTCCGTGCAGAGAAGAATCTGGACAATAAACATCTGCTCCGCAGAAATAACAAAGAGGTGACGGATAAACACGGAGCGGGTCAGGAGAAGCCTGGAGGAGGGGTCCGCAGGCACCGGGGGGTCCAGAACCTCCCGCACCCCCATATCCACTTAGATTGTCAGCTCCCCCTCCATTGTGACCTACAGCTACGGGGCGATTCCCAGAAGCGCTGCCCCCCCCCTCTTGCCCCCGGCCGGATCCCCCCCCCCCCCCCGTCACATTTACAACATCTGTAAATTCCCGACTTTATTACAAGACGAGAAGGAAAAGGAAACAGTCATTTATTTACAGAAGTGGCCGAACGTCACCGCATTACACAAACCTGGACCCCCGGAGCCCTGAACTCCCAGAACCCCCGGAGCCCACGGACCCCCAGGGATCAGCTGATCCTGGTGAAACGGCTCCAAAATAATGAATCCCAAACACAGCAAAACACTTGGGGAGGGAAGGGTTAAAGAAGCTGCAGCAGATGGGGCCGAGGTCACCGAATATTCCCAATATTTATAAGATGGAAAAATCCGGAGCAGAAATCAGCAAAACTGTAAACAGAGAAGGAGCAGACGGAGGCCAAACAAACAGAGAGGCGGCGGTGGGGGGTCTGACCGCACATCTGAGGGGTGACCCCCGACCCCGACCACTCGTCTGTCTCCATTCATTTCACTCAAAGTCGTCAAATCTTGAAATTCCCTTTCATTGACTCCACAATAATAAAAGTAAAGAACCAAAAAACCTGGCGCAAAACGGAAAAAAACACGAAACCCGGGAAAGTGCGGCGTTCGGACCCTTAGTAAATGACCCCCAATGTCTCATCCATGATCTGCTCATGTGTCCAAGTCTGGAGCCGCCTCCTGTGAGCAGGAAGGGTCCCTTGGGGGTCCTGCAGCACAAGGGGGTCTGACATCAGGGATCTGTTGCTCCTCTGATCTGGGCGATGTGAAAGGGTTAATGTGACGGGGCCCCGTACGCTGCTGCGGCTTCTCAGAGGTCGGGATATGGATTCTCGTCGTGTCCTTGGCGGAGGCATCGATCCGGAGCGACTATTTCTGCCGCCCCTCTAATAGTCCCAGGACGGATCTGCGGCAAGATCAGAGCCGGAGCATCGATCGTAACAGCGCAATGTGACTGCCAGAACCAAGGACAGGACCCCGCAAGACCCCACTGCTCACTGCTGAGGGGCTGTCACAGTGTGCAACACCCTGCTGATCCATGGGGAAGGTGGATGGTGCCCCTCTCCGTGGTAGGACCCACCTGGGGTGATTGATCTCCTGACAAGTGGGGAACTTAGTCACTGCTGCTGGAGCCGCTGCCTGGGGGGGCAAGATATCAGGACAGCGCATTATACACGGACAATGCACCAGGAAGAAGAAGGTGAACTCCGGGGAACTGAGCGGGGAAGCGACACATGCAGGATATCGGGGGCAGGATCTTAGTGACTCCCCGCACAGCGCATTATACACGGACAATGCACTTACATGCACCAGGAAGAAGAAGGTGAACTCCTGGGACCTGAGCGGGGAAGTGACACATGCAGGATATCGGGCCAGGATCTTCGTGGATGACTCCCCGCACAGCGCCATTATCACGGACATTAGCACTTACATGCCACAGGAAGAAACGGGTGAACTCCGGGACCTAGCGGGGACGACACTGCGGATATCGGGCCCAGGATCTTTAGTGCTCCCCGCACAGCGCATTATACACGGACAATGCACTACATGCACCAGGAAGAAGAGGTGAACTCCGGGGACCTGAGCGGGGAAGACACATGCGGATGATATCGGGAGCAGGATCTTATGACTCCCCGCACAGCACATTATACAGACAATGCACTTCATGCACCATGAGAAGGTGAACTCCGGGACCTGAGGGGGAGAGGATACACAGCTGCAGAGATATCGGTGCAGATCTTAGTGACTTCCCCGACAAGCGCATTATAACACGGACAATGCACTTATGCACCGCTGGAAGAAGAAGGTGAACTCCGGGGACCTGAGCGGGGAAGCAGCACAATGCAGGATATCGGTGCAGCGAGGTCTGTAGTGACTCACGCTGACTCCCCACCGCGCAGCATTATACACGGTCAATGCACTTAACAATTCACCCAGGTGACGAAAGAAGGTGAACTCCCAGGGACCTGACCGGGGAAGCGACACATGCAGATAATATCGGGCGCAGGATCTAGTGACTCCCGCACAGGCATTAATACACGACAGACATGCACTTACATGCACCAGAAGAAGGTGAACTCCGGGGACCTGAGCGGTGGAAGGACACATGCAGGATATCGGGCCATCTTAGTTGACTCCACTCCCGCACAGCGCTTATAACACGGACAATGCACTTACTCTATGCACCAGGAAGAAGAAGCGTGAACTCCTCCGGGCCCTGAGCGGGGAAGCGACACATGCAGGATATCGGGCGCAGGATCTTAGTGACCAGGGACCCTGGACACAATCTCGATATGCATGGAATACTATCACACGACTATATTGCTAGCCTTTGACCTATGCCCCAGGAGACGAAGGAAGGTGAACTCCGGGTGGAGCCGGTCCAGGAGAGTGAATACCCAGCTATGAATGCGTCGGGAGAGTGTTGCACATTGCAGTGCTGATACGCTGGATGATTTGCCTATGGATCTTTAGCGTGAACGCGATCGCCGCGTCACCACAATAGGCAAGCCTACGCATTACAGCATACACGGTATCAACATATGCTGCCACCCATAGCACATAGCCCGCAGGAAGATCAGGCAAAGATAATTTCAGCGACGCCTGGGGACCGGGACCTGAGCGGGGAAGCGACAGACCTTGACACTGGGGACCTCACATGGAGAGCTCTTCTCCAGCTCATCAAGGTTCATATGGAGAACAATGCTCAATGCATCAAGGTTCTATCATAAGGGAACGGCTGCTGGAAACTCCGGACCTCACGTGGAGGACAATGCTGCCTCTCATTGAGGTACCATCATTAGAGAATATCTTCATGAGACTGGGGACCTCACATAGAGGATGATACTCCAGCTCATAGAGGTCCTATCATCTTTTGGAACGGCTGCTTGAGCCTGGGG